>WMED01013570.1:0-14361 GCA_019650415.1 Pipa parva | reverse complement strand
ATTGTAAGTGCTGGAATGCCCAAAAGGCCTGGAACTTAGGTAAATACCGTTACAGGAACATTTTGTAGTGTTTTTAATTATGGTCACCTTCCATTTCAGATTAATATCAATATCAAGGCAGTTGATTAAGCTCAAAATGCACTGTGATTTTTAATCCATGTGCCAAGCTTTTTTAATCAACAAATATAAGTTATCTATTAATGTAATCTGGAGTGCCAGATCTTGGAGACTGTGATTAAGTGACAGAACCACCTCTATAGGAAATAATAATTTTACCAGTCTAAGGCAGGCGAACATTTTTGGGTGATAAAATACGCTTTGAACAGCAAACCAATAGTGTTAATTAGTTGAGAAACTTTTTAGTTTGAATAAAGAGTCCACTTAATATTGCATTCTGTAAACTTTATGTTAAGCATTTATAATTTCCTGAATCTTATTTTGTACCAAATATCTTTCAAAAAATGCTTGCAATGGTTATTCTGCACCTACGGTAGTTTGTTAATGATACACCAAAATATATAGAATCTGACCTCATTCTTACTAACTGACAGTAAATTTCCCGAGGATTGGCAACAAAAGCCAGGGAGCTAAGAATGATCTCATTTACACTGGTATGCATGATACACAGGGATGTGCAGCAAGGCATAGCTAGCTAATGATGTCTCTTCAATGGTATAATACAATGCCTGGAGAATTTCTTTTCATTATTGAAACTAATAATCATTCTAAGCCTTGGGCTCAGAGTTTGTGCCTGCTAACAAGGTATCTTGGTTTAAACCCCGGCTGGCAATCCAACACTGAACAGTGATCCAATCCCAATGAGGAATTTTATGCATGTAAACCATTGCATTTCACTTTTCTTTCTTGCTAAGTAATTCATTGTACAAATATTGTCTGTCTGTCTGTCTGTCTAACCATTCTGCCCCACATGATTGTAGGCTATTGCTACTTTTTGTCAGGAATGGTAGTGGTTATCTGTCTTTCCTTCCTCTCTGAGCAGCTAATTGTAATTAGGTTTGCAGCAGACATGTAACCTTACTGTAGCTATCTCTTGTAGAGTCTTCAGCCACTTACACAAGTATCATTGAGTTATCAATATGTATAATATACTGTATAGTCCTAAAGTAAAAAATGAAATTATTCTCTTTTATAGAAGGAATAGTTTTAATAGTTCATTATACCTCCATGTGACCTGGTAAAAAATATCTGCTTCTCCCATCTCCCCAGTCACGCTTGTTATGGATGGATTAGAGTTCATTTCTGGTTTACAGAGGCAGCTGTATGGCGCAGCATCCTGGTCCATGGACATGCCCAGTGGCCACCAGGACTGTTGAGTTCTAGTAGTGCCACCCCTGAAAAGTCCTTGTATAGCTTTCTACTACTGATAGTTTTAAATGAAAATGAGTTTCTTCTCCTATTTGCACGTTGTCATGAACTGTGTGAAAGTAAAGTAGACATAATGAAATTTATTAAAGGCGAAATGATCGCCCGAAATTAAATTCCGATCGCCCGATCGGAATTCCTATCGCCGAATGCAAATTCCAATCGATCGATCGCAATCGATCGAAATTCTGATCGCTCAAATGCAAATTCCGATCGATTGATTGGTAAAAATTACGAATTTAATAAATTTCACCCTGTATGAGTGGAGAAAGCAGACACTAAGTTCTAAATTAAATAAACTCAGAAAAGCCCAGTTTCGCTTTTCCAAGTTTATTCTCATGAGATCTCGCAAGTTTCTCGTGGAAAATATCAAAAGATTTTTGAAATTGGGCCTTTCAGAGTTTATTAAATTTCGCTCTAAGGGGCATATTTTATCAAAATGTGAATTTGCATGGCAAAATGAATATGCAACAATTTGCATCAATTCACCTATAGTGTAGCAAAGTAAGTTTTGTTTATTCACTATTTAGGGGGTTATTTATCAAATTACGAATTGTCATGTAAAGGTGTAAATTCGCCACTTGCCCATATTTGGGTACTCAGCAAACTCTGCAATGTGGCGAATTCACCAGCAAACGACAGTTGCACACTACACACAATAGACGGTTACTGACACGGTTGCGACTTCACTATGGGAATTCTGATGTGGTCACCAATTCGCCATGAGAATCCTCTGTTTAGTGAATAAGGAATAGAGAATCAGAGAATAGCCACCCTAAGTGATGAGAATTCAATTCGACAGTCAAATTCTCACTTTGATAAAAAAAACCCTTAGTCATCTTCCTATAAGTCTGTTTAAAGGAGACAATGCCACCATAACTATCTATTTTTTAAATGAGAACATACAGGCAATATGCATGACGTAAGAGAGCGCAACGTCACGATTTGGCCTTGTTTTGGTCTCTAGTATATTAGCTTATGTTTTCACTTAGTCGCCACAATTTTTTAAGTGAATCCACATATGAGAACCAGTACCACATTCGCTGCAAACAGACACAGATTGGTGTGTAAATATGCAATCTGTGTAATGTAACAAACATGTGCTCGAGATTTGTCACATTGCAGAAAATGACATTCTTTGCTGCATATGCAAAGTAGCGAATTGTCACAAGTTCATACCTGTACCAGACAATCTGCACTTTGATAAATGCCTGTATTTGAGAGTAAAATCGGATCATCAAAAATTAAGTAATGGAAAGAAATATAAGGCTGGTTAGTGTAAATGTGGTCAGAAAGATTGAATGATGGGTAAAATATTATTTTATTGAATGGCTGGCATTTTGTAGTTTTCAGTGAAATAGTTTCAGTTGCAGTGATCAAACATACATCATAAAATAGAAAATGTGTAATAAGCACTGCATTTGACCTGGTTTTAACTGAGAGATTTGCCATAAGCTATAAGCCCACCATTTGACCCGCTTTCAGTATGTAATTTTAATTGCTTTTTTCCATCTGGTCATTACCAGGTCAAGATAATAAACAGTGTGGGGTTATAGAAAATGGTGTATTTAAATAAGCTTTACATAAATAGGGGTGAGATGTCACTTAAAGTAAGTCCTTGATCTGTCATTAAAATAAAACAGTTCCTTTTTGCTGTTCACATCAGCTTTTCTGTGCCAGTATATATTTTATCTTGTGTATTATTTAGGAGGAGTTGGACATTGGTTCCCTGTCAGATAGGATGCACACTAGTTAAATAGCTGCAGAATCTGCTCCCAGACAGTTGTGGCATTGCTAACAAAGGAGGCAGACGTCTCCCATTAATGATCTGGAAGTGGAGAGTGGCAGCGGTGCAGGGATAACAGATTAACATGAACAACATGGTTATTCAGTGGACAAGATCATTTTAATGTAACAGGGAAATTATATCCCCCATAATCCTGTAGAGATATCTGTGGATTAGTCACTATGGGATGCTGGACCAGTGCAAATAGTGCCTTTATTATTTTACAGTTTTATTAACATCATGGTGCGTCATCACATCACATGTACCCATTTTCCAAGTAATTAGAACTTACTTGAATACTTGTTAACTTAAAATATTCATCTTTTCTACTCTGTATAATGTAGATTGCATGATTATTTCAAATCAATTCAACATGTACAGTATGAAATGATGCAACACATGGCATAGCAAGATGACTTGCACCCTAACTAATGGTGAGAATCTCTACTTCTAAAGGACTGACCCTTTTTACATATTTGTCAAGCCATTGGGCTGCCACTTTACTGTAATGCTAAGGTGTCACACTGTTGGAATAATCAGGAAGTAAAGATTCTATACTGCCTTAACAGCTAGGGACATGGGCATCTGCAGCTCAAAAAGTTAAGGGAGGTGACTGCATAAAGTCATACCATTACTGTCACGTAACCATCGGGACCAATCACAAACTCCAGATGTGCTGGGGCAGGACAGAGGGTAATCCTTACCTCCCAATGGGCCTCTCTTGCTTTAGAAGGCCGTGGGCTGGTGCCCTTCTGGGGGAGGGGGTCAGACGCTCATGGCTAGGGACCTTACAGGGTTCCTTTAAAAACTCTTCAGGCTGATATAGTTCTGCCATTGCAGAAGCACCCCCTGCTAGCTACCAATTCCTCTTGTTGTTAAGGCCACAAACACAGTGTTCTTATCTCCCAAGTACTATCTGCCTTCCCCACTGCAATTTTAGTATTTGCCCTAGAGAGTTCCCTTTGTGTTAATGAAGGGAAATCTCTAGGACAAATACAAAAATTGCTGTGGAGAAGGCATAGTATGAGACTAGACCAGTACACCTGCGTTCACCTTGATTTTTCTTTAAAAAGTAAAAGTTATGTCATGCTTATTGTTAATGTATTAGCGATCTTATTAATCAAAGCTGCCAGATCCAAACTAAAAACCAGTTACTTAAAACACTGTAGCTTAATATTGCAGACAAAGCCAGAGAAATTCAAAGCATTGTTATTTTATTGAAGCAGGTGTATGTAAATTGCAATGGCCTTAGTAGGAATGTTAATAGCTGTTCACATTTTTAAAAATGGCATGCAAAATTCAGAACACTTAAAAGGCCTTATTGGCTAAAGGACAACTTGTCGCGTAAAGATCTGAATTCACATGTTTGACGTTGCCACATTACAGTGGCAAATTAGGGGGTTGATGGCAGGGCTCTAGAGTGGCATAAGGTGACTGACTATTCATTCAAAAGTAACAATGGTGACTGCAACTAAATTAGTCTGCTACTTAGCATAAACTAGAGACAAGGTGACATAGAAATAGGTGTATTATTCACTTGTATACAGTTAGTGGGATATGGTGAGGATGACATCACTGCACATCACTGGGGGAATTCATATCAATTTGCATGAATTTGCACATCCTACATCTAATTGACTGACTTTGCCACACTATGCATGTGACTGCATCCCTAGCAGTCTGCTTGTTCAACAAATCTATCCACTGCTTCATAAATAAGAACAAGTGAATTTGTGACTATTTTGGTAATGCACCTTGAATTGTAGGGAAATAAATTTGACAGGTGAATTCATACTTTAGTCAATAAGGTCCATAGTTGGCACTGATCCTATTAACTTGTACAATTGTACTTGTACTTGTACTTGAATATACAAAGTATGTATATTATCATCTAGGTTAAACAGTGTTGAACATTGTAACAATATATTTCTAACAGACAGACATGGGAAAAGTGCTCAACATTGTACAAATGGAGGACATTACAATTTACAAAGAGTTATCAAAATATATTTATAGCTACTAAAGATAGTAACATTTCAATATATATTTACTGTATTTGTTGTTGGATGGAACCACATTTTAATTTCTCTTTGACTGCTCTTTTACTAATAACACAGTAAATGTACACCCACTGTATCTGTTATCATATACTGCCACAATTAGAAATGTCAGGGATTTTTAAGCATGGTTTTATATGAGCTTTCTTAAGATTCTTAAACACAAGTATATACTTTGTGATGTCATATTATTGTTCATTTCATTGCATAGCTTCGCATCCCACTTCTATTTGACTGACTTCACCACACTACCCATCCACCTGTTTGACAAATCTATCCACAGCTTCATCAATAAGGAGAAGTGAATTCATGACTATTTTGATGATGTGACTCGAATTGTAGCGAGGTAATTTTCAATAGGTGAATTCGTCCTTTAATGTTCGCCTGATTTAGTCTGGTAAAAACCCTTTTTTTGTGTGTGTGTTATGAGCATCGATAATGGTATGCAAAAAGAGGGGAACTGCATTGAAAATAGTGCAAAGTGTGCCAATTTCAATGGATCAATATTTATTTTACCCAAATTGGTTCTTTATAAACCAACGGAATCCAAAAATTCAGTGAAATAGTGTCAAAAGCACAGAAAAAATATGAAAAGCATCAAAATGAATCGAAAATGTTAGAATGACTTGTGAATGTGCAACAAATTACACTTAAACTTATACATTTATCTGTTTTTTTTTTTGTTAGATGGTTTTAATGAATGACTTGACCTCAGTTAGTAATCTTCCCCAGGGTAGAAATTTAAGTGGAAAATCCCTACTTAGCATTGGATAAATACCATGCTCTTAAAGTTAGCAAAGAGATCTGTATTGGAGACTAAAGAAGATCTGTAATGATGTTCTTTTAATATCCACAGGGAAGCATAATAATTACATCTAATTTTTTAATTAATTCTATCAATTCAAATTGTCATCATAGCTTTATAAACTGAAATCATGTGTTGACCTGACGCTGATTTATGTTATCATCTTCTCTGTCAGTCCATGAGTTGTTAAATTATGATAAATATAAAATAATCATATCACCCTAAGTCTTGGCAAGTTGTTAATTTAGAGTAGTAACATAATAACTATTGACTTTTGTTAGGAGAATATACTTGATATGCATCAAAAATATTTCTATCAGACCCCTTGACACTGGTAACTTGCTATTTTATGCTAAGTGTTGGAATGTATAAATTCTGAGCATATAGGCTGCAATCATTCCTGTGCTGCTTGGACCTTACAGGCATAAATGAATAAGTAGGTTACTATCTGTTTATGTTGTAGACACAGTATGACATCCATAGTTAGTACTCAGCTCTTTCTGACCCATAAAGTAGTCCTATATGTACTCATGTTTTTCATGTTAATCTGTTATCCCTGCACCGCTGCCTCTCTCCACTTCCAGATCATTAATAGGAGACGTCTGCCTACTTTGTTAGCAATGCCACAACTGTCTGGGAGCAGATTCTGCAGTTATTTAAACAGTGTGTGTAACGTGTTTGTGGAGATATGTACTAAAATCACCCAAATGCCACATTCACAGAGCTATGAGATATCTTAAGGGAGTGAGCTCTACGTTCCAGGGCACCAAAAAGGTAACGTGTTTGTGGCGATATGTACTAAAATGCCACATTCACAGAGCTATGAGATATCTCAAGGGGGTGAGCCCTGCTTACATTTGGTGTAGGAATTAAAGTAGTGTGCAACACATACAATAATAATGATGGCGCCAGTAGTTCTTTCCAAAACATGAAAACTCATTTATTAACAAGGAATAGTATTTAAAGAGACAGCTGCACAAATACCAAAATCAGCCTTAAAGTACACAGGAGCAATGAACATACAGATACATAGGCAAATACAATGAGCATCCACAGGGTTAATTATAGTTACCACCAGGCTGTCCACCACCCCTCAGAGATATGCATAGTTCCGCAGAGGTAACAGGGTGTGACAGGCACCAAATCCTTCATGGGTGAACTTCTCAGGGATACCTCTCTGTCAGGGCTCTCCCTAGTTCCTACACCTGTCCTACAAGCATCCTAACTGTGTATCCTGACTTGTTGATCAGGCATACACCAGGCCTCCTAGGCCTCTGAACTCCTGGTGGGGTCAATTGCTACCAAAGTAACTAGTCCCTACTCTGCCACTCTCACCACCCTAAGGTGAGCTAACAGCAATTAGCACTGTCTTAGGTCCCTGTACTTCCATCCACCCAACTGGTGGATGCAGGATGTTGCTCCTGCAACACCCTCAACAAAAGACAAATGACTTCCTGCAGTACTCCTATTTATAAGCAGTGTAAGCCTGCAAGGAAGTAAAAGATACAATTAAGGCCTAGCCTTAGAAATAGAGAACACCTGTGTAATGTATAGCTTAAGGCATTTAGCCACAAGCGGGAGCTCCAGGACTACGGATAACCCTCAGAACACATAAATAAAGATAAATGTACATTTACTACAGAAACTAGTAGACTGGGTGAAATCCTAGTTAATGGATTTTTACCAGGGCTAAATGTGCATTCTATCTAGCAGGGAACTCTGCCATAGACTTGCGTTGGTTAAAATCACATGGCAGAAACAGATTGAAAAGACATTTTTTTTCACTTTTTATAAATATTTACCAAAATATCAGGTTCATTTCTGGCATACATAAATATGATTCCCTCATTACTTTAACATGGAGGCTTTTTTTTATTCTATAGATTTATATACCTTTGTTATGATTTGCATTGTCAAGTCATGTATACATAGTGCCACATTTATCGAGGAACAAATATTAATATGCTGCTGCTTGACTTTGCTTTGCTTAATTATAGTAACCTTCAATTTGGGCATTTCAAAAAAAATAGTTCTGGGTCAGAAGAAAAAAAGGGTTAAAGTGCACCTGTCACCTCAAAACATTAATACTAATTTAGGTTGCACTAATAAAATAAACATTTTTGTAAATATATATATATTTGAAAAAATGGACTTTTAAAAAGCATTTCTCTCTGTCATCTTCCCTGTCAGCCTGCCTTTTCTTTCCTGGGTCAGGTGGGCAGGGCTAAATAATGATTGACTCCTCCAATCAGATCCCTGGTAGTTTGTGATTTAAGAGATCTGATTGGAGGAGCTATAATGTCAATTATTATTTATCCCCGCCCATTGACACTCGGAAAGAAAAGGCAGTCTGACAGGGAAGATGACAGAGAAATGCTGCTTAAAGGTACATTATTTTTATACATATATATTTACAAAAACATTTATTTCACTAGTACAACATAAATTAGTATTAGTTTTGAGGGGTCAATTGCACTGTAAAGTAATTTTTTTTCAAGAAAATAAGAAAACAAAAGATACTATGGAAAACCTCAGAACACCTCTCTCTAATGCTAATATTGTGGATTTCACATATCTGGAAAGTGAAAGCTGTAGTTTTAATGCCACTTGCTCGAGAATAGGCATTATCTATATTTTATCCTATTTGCTTGATGTTAATACAGTATGTAAATGTAGAGGGTTTTATCAATCAACCATTCATCTGTATCAGTTATTGAAGGATTGACTGAATACAAAGCATAGGGTAAAGCTAGCATTAATCACAATTTTACAGATGAGATAATATAAGCTAGAAGTCCTTAATTTATGCAATTAGCAGAACATTAGTTTGACTTCATCCAAATTATTCAAAATGTCAGATTCAAAAATCTGTGCATTAACAAATTTTCTCTTTCAAATGCTTTCAAATTCTGCTAATGGATAAGAATGTGGCAGAAAATTTAATTAGATAAATGTAAAAAAAAAAAAATCTTTTTTACTTAATTTGCAAGTTTTCAATCAAAAACACATTTCTGGCAATAGCCTTATCTATTCAATACCAAAAACAAACCAGAAATTGTTCAAAACAAACAATAAAAGAAAAACTCCCAACCAAAACTCATTTGTGATTAAATAAACATTTTAATGGGTTTACAATTTTTTTCCACCTTTTGCTGAACCAACAAAGGTAAGCTTTTTCTTTTCTCTCCTTTTTTTTCATATAGATTGAACTTGTTCGATATGTGTCTTTTTTGAACCTTAATAACTATGTAGCTGTATAAGACATTATTTTTACAAATGGGGGCATAGAACCTGGGTCATTACATCATCATCGTTGAGTTAATTTGCGGGTATTCATGCAAATGATCATTTATGACACCAGGCAACATGAAAAAATTCCCTGCATGAATGTCGTCACTTGTTTATGACTTAGCTTCAAGCAAAATGTTTTCAAATGACCTTGAAGTTTTGGGCTGAAAATACCTATTTCAAGAAAAATGCCAAGTTTAGTGAGTAAGATAAAATAATATAAATAATGAAAGTCTAATATTTATGTTCAGAAGTTTTTCAGTAATAATAGCTCCAAGTGCTGTAGCTAAATTAAGTTTGTGTTAATCTTTTGTAATGGTCTGTAATTATTGTATAAAATATTTCTCTGATATTATGTCTAAACCCATACTCAAACAAGGTTTTTTTAAATTCACTGTACCTATTATTATTGGAACAGATTCAAACAAAACTATTTGATTCATATTAGTCCATATCGCATGATACTGAATTGCTAATTTTGATGAATTTTATTTGGTGAAATAATTGCTGTGAGTTTATAATGAATCATTTTTATCTTTTTTTAAAGAGATCTTAAACTATTGGATATGATGTAATATCTGATTCTGAGTTTTTTTTCAAAGACAAAGTTGCATAAATATTAGGGGGGTAATTCAGGAAAGTCTGAACTTACCTGGCGATCCTTTGATTCACTTTGCAGAGACTGGTATGCGCTCCCTGCTCTCCTGCAGGCGGAGCTCAGCAAACGCTTTAAAGGTATTCCAGTCTCGCGAGGCAACTCGAGTGGTCGCCAGGTGAGGCGAAGTACCTTCAAAGCGTTCGCTGATCTCCGCGTGCTGGAAAGAAGGGAGCGCGTACCAGCCTCTGCGAAGTGAATCGAAGGATCGCAAGGTAAGTTTGGACATTCCTGAATTACCCCCTAAATCTGAGAAATCTTTCTCCCTGCTCTTTAAGATAAAAATGCCACGTCCTAAACGTTTTTAAGGATCATCTGAGGCTAGTAAATAAACCTTTCCTTTCTGTCTTCATCGTTTTTGAGAGATGTGTGAAGTACTTGAGATTTTACTCACCCCACATTATACTGTATATTCTATAGAGTATTCTTTCTCTGTTTTTCAGTTCATATTTACTTATTTCTACCTAAGTCAATAGCATATAAGATGGGCAACCTTTCAGTGAGTCTGCTGTAAGTTTTAAGATGCCTCTTTCTGTACTTAGCAGGTAATATGTTTAACTAAGATAAGTTGATGTCCCAACAGGTTGCAAGTAGGGGTGTGCGAGATATATCGTCTAAGATAATATCGTAATCGGTGCGTTATCAATATGCAAGCTGTCATTATCGAATGGCTCCACGCCTTTAGAATAGGCTGCTGCAGAGACTTCCGGGAGGCGGGCTATCAGAGTGGCAGCACTTTTAACGAGCTCTGTAACAAAGCTGAGACCCAACTATACACATACATAAATAGAGGCCGTGCACGTGTCAGGTCTAACAGCCACTGACACACACAGCACCAAGCAAAAACGCCAGAAACAGACAAACCAAGGATTAACCCAAAAACAGCTAATCCAATTTTTTCACTAAATTGAAATATAAGATTTAACACATTTTTAAATAATGCAAAATATTGTTTATTATCGTTATCCATGAAATTACAGAAAATATTGAGATATCATTTTTCAGCAATATCGCACATCCCTAGTTGCAAGTAGTATTGTATGTTCTAGATTGCAGGCACAAGCGCTTTTAGTACTTTTAATCTATCCTAGTGGCCATCTATGGCTTTTGAATTTTGGCACTTTATATTTAGCATCAAATTTCCAAAGGAACTATTCATTTTGTGCATGACTGTATCACATTCCTGAATAGTAGAACTCTAGTTCCTGAGTTTTCCAGCAGAAAATGAATTTAATAATGAAGCAAATAAGGACACAGAGGGCAAAACTTATTACATTCAAAATGACCGCTCTTGGTCTTTCTGAGTTCATCACACGAAATCTCACATTGTTCTCACGAGTTCACTGCGCAAGTTTTTTTTACCTTTTGATCTCGAGTTTTTCAATAAAAATGTAGCCATACTACTAATGTAAAGTATGGCTACCTTTCCATCGAAAAATAGAGATTGAAAAACTCAAGATCAAAAAATATCGGAAAATCTCACAAGAACACTGCAAGATCTTGCACAATAAACTAAGAAAGAATCAGAGCAGTCTTACCGAGTTTAATAAATTTCTCCCTCTAGAATGTTTTACTTTTTTTTGAAGCTTCACAATATCTAACTGAAACAGCCAAAAAAGTCTTGGAAAGCTTTTTCTCAGAATAAGAAAATTGTATCGTCCTAATTAAAAGATTGGAGATATAACATATGGCTGTGCTCCAGAAACATGAGACTTCAAACACCCTATTTGAGGTATTCTTGCATGTTTCTTCAAGACTATTAAAATTGATGATCCTTTTTCTGTCCAACATAAATCTCTTCCAACATTTGTATACCACAGTAATCTGGGTGTCTTTAATCAAAACAGTAATTTCCAGTTTGTATTCCTCCCTTACCTCCTACCCAGCACTGGTCTAGGCCACTTGCAGCTCTTTAGCTGCCTTGCTGTGGCTCGGAGCTCACCTCCGAAACCCCGCCCATGACCGCCGACGGCTCTTCTGATTGACCATCGGCAGGTCATGTGGTCGGGAGCGTGCGCTACTCCCTCCTCCAGCGGCTCACAAAATAGTTGTAGTGGCTGGAGGAGGGAGCGAAGTGGCCCCCTCCTCAGAGAAGTTTGCCGACCCCTGGCCTAGGCCAATACAACTTTGAAGTGAGTCCTGGATTCATACATATTTTTGTACTTTTGCAAAACTACAGTTTCTAAGAAATTGGAAGTATTATGGGCCTGAAAAATGTTCATGGGTCAAAGCTTCTGATCTGAATATACCTAATTTTATAATTTCTTCTACCTTCAACTATACTAGGAGAGCAGGCAGTAAGGGTTCTGGAGCCCCTGTGGTGAAGTACTGTAAAGTTCTTCTAGATTACCTATAGTACAGCTGGCACAAACCCTGATTGATTCATCCTTAGGATATGTTGGAGGCTTAGAAACTCATCTCTTTTTGTATGTTCTAGAGTCTTAAACTATGATGATACATTTTTCCTTGTCACAAGTCTTTTGCTGGAACTGACACAGAAAGAGAAGTAACACAAAGTTCCCTGGGTGGGCAGATTGTCTTGCCAATCCTGGTATTTTGATGCCATTTTGGGGGCCTAGGCTTTCAGCAGTGGGAAAGATCAACATTCATCACTCATGCCAAAGTATGTTTGTAATCCCTGTTATCAGTGAAAGTTAATTTATTTGACCGCTGATAGCTGATCATATCACCATGTATCTATACTTTAAAAGTAATAATATAAAATATAATAAAATTATATTTTATTCTTTTCTTTTATCTAGCCTATTTTTTTATATTGGAGGGACGTTCTCCATGAAATACCTACAATATATTCTTTTTAAAGGAAGAGAATAAATATGTATACAAGCTTATGCAGGTTATGAGTCAAGCCGTTTGTCTTTTTTATATTTACAGACCTTCCGGTGGAGCTGTCTTTGGTCAGATCAAAATAAACCCTTAAAGTTATTCTAAATCTCTCTGCTGATTTTTTGACCGTCTGGATAATACAAACTTAGTTATTCTATCAAAATTGCTAAACAAATAGGATTTTTATAGAAAACTTCCAGGATTACTTTGTTAATGCATCTCTTCTAAGTCTTTCAGCAGTTGGAATTACTATTTACTTGCTGCAGAAGTCTATTCTTAAGTAGTTTTAGTGTAGTAGAAAAGGTAAGAAGATCAGCAGGTCTTGTTTTTTCATGAGGGTAGGCATTTTTGCAATCCAGGAAGTCTGTGCTTCTCCAGTTCAGAGAGCAAATTGATTTATTTCCTCCAAAATGCTAAAACAAAAAAAATTGTTGTGCTTGATCTGGAGAAGCAGTTTAGCAGTTTGTAGAGAAAAAAATCAGGATGGATTCTTTTAATAACATTCTTTATTATATTTTGCATCAGCAAAATTATTTCAGTTAAACACAAGGTGCAAGACAGCGAAAATATCCTGGTTAGATTTAGATTATGCTAATTTACATTAAAATAGTAGAATGCTTTTTGTGTTTACAAATCCTTGACCAACCAGTATGATATCACTTTAAACTAATAGAAGGCAAAAAGTGTTTCTATACAAAATACATGTTTGTACACCTTGTACGTTAGCGAATCCACTCTTTTTTTGCTTTATGTGTGACAGATCACCAAATGGTTTCTTTCTTTTGTTTATACACTATGGTTTCTTAGCAACTGGGCATTTTTTTTTTCACTTTTGCATATGCTTAATTTGCAGAGATTTCTATGGCTCATTGGACAGATGTCACAGTCTTATCACCCCCTCCAAAAAAAATCAAGCAAAACATTATCATCCCACAATATGAACTGAGGAATTTATTTAATTTGATTCATGTAACTCCTCAAGCATGAGAGAAGCCATTTTTTTTTATATAACATTGACAAATATTTTGTCCAGTTAAACACATATGTGAATAATTCTTCAGTATTTAGTGGCTTTTCTTTTACTGTAGGGATGTACGGCCTTACACAAATGGCCTTGTTTTACCTCATTTTTTTTTTCATTTTTCCCGATTTGGATTCATGTGTATTTCATTTTTCATTGCAAATGGAGTTAATGGTTTAACCAAACAATAAAGAGGTCCGTAAATAGCTGTTATCATTGGAACCTCAAGATGTTTTTATTCTGAAAAATAAATCAGGTTTATATCAGAATAAGAATGAGTGGGGTTAGACCAGTGGTTCTCAATTATTGGGGCATGCCCGAGGCTCCGTAAAGGGGGGCACGAGGCTCCATAAAGGGGGGATCATTTGATTACCTCCATTGCCGGCTGTCTGCTGTGCTGTAAAGCTGAGCTGACAGCTGGCAGCGGAGGAGGGTCTCCACAGCACTGATTAAGCTTCCAGTGAGTGACGGGAAGCTTAATCAGTGCTGGGGAGAGGAATCGCTATAGCACAGACAGCC
>WMED01013568.1:0-14362 GCA_019650415.1 Pipa parva | reverse complement strand
ACAGCTTGCTACAAAACACTAGTGGTTATCTGTTTCACAAAATAATCCCAACATTTACAGGCGCTGGTAAATTAGTTTGTACTGTAGTTTTAAACCGATGCCCAATGCTCACTATTACAAGCCCACGTTCTTGTCCATCATTGGCTTAGCATGCAGCTTCTGCGCGATGTAATGTTCTAAACCCTTTTCTATCATTTGTTTTTCCACATTCCTGTATCACATGGAATATTGTATCCAAATGCAGGTCATTTGGGTCAATAATTTGGTTCCTAAAAAAAAAAAAAAAAAAAAAAATAATTTGGTTCCTTATGCCCAGCATTATGTAAACCCCCAGCACTGCTGGCATTTTTTATTAATGTTGCTTTGTGACTTCAGCCTGAGACTGAGGATAGTCCATTGTAAACTCTAAATTGTAACTGAGTAAATCTGCCGGGTGCTTTGCATTTCAACTGGGGACAATTGCTGTGCTGCGTGGGAAAGACTATTGGCCACTAACATCAAGCAGAGCTGCAAGTCTGGTAGTATAGGTTTACCCTTAAGAAAAGATTGTTGGTGCCTTCCCAAAGGTGAATGTTCTTCATTGTGCATCTAATATTTATGGGATTATTTAAATCCTGACTTTTATAGAATGCCTAATGCCCACTGTAAGCGTGAAACCACTTACACATTCCATAAGTGGAAGAATGGAGACTGAGATGCTTGTGCAGCATTGGCTTAAACATTAGTGAGTACCACAACAGCACTAAAAGCCTCACTGACTAAAGGGTGAATTCACCTGTTAAATTAATTTTGCTACAATTCGAGTCGCATCGCCAAAATAGTCCCATATTCACTTCTCAAGATTGAAAAAGTGGAGAATACACTTGTCAAACAGCAGTGATCACTGTCAGATGTGTAGTGTGACATAGTAAGTCAGACAGAAGTAGGATGAGAAGGTATGAGGAGTGAGGCGAATTAGAAAAATGAAGGGCAGTGACGTCAGTCTCACACTATCCCACTAACTGTATTCTGTGAATATTCTATCTATTTCTATGTTATCTTGTCACTATGTCATGCTGTCACTTAAAGTCACCATTGTCACTTTTGAATGAAGTCGCCTTACGCAACACCCTGTCTTCAACCCCCAATTCGGCAGTCTAAAGTGGTGAAGTCAAATAGGTGAATTCAGAGCAGTTCACCCAGACACATTCGCACCTTCGCACCACTCCTCCGCTTAGTCAATAGTAGAAGCACCTGTGCACACAAAATGATGCAAAAAGCTCCATAAGTTCTCCACTCGCATCGACGCCTTAATTGGTCACTTATTCGCCACTATTCAGACTTTAGTCAATGAGGCTTTCAGTCCTTGGGACCCCCAGAGAGCAGTGACAGTAGTAATATTAAACCATATCATTGGGGAAATTATAAAGTAAAAAAATCTGACCACAGATGTATAACCACATTCCAGCCATCAGTTGTTTTACTTTGTAAGTAACTTTATAACCTACTGGCAAGGTTAAGTCAACAATGTGGCTGAATTCTACAATGGACAATTTTATACATGTGCTGTTGCTGTACTATTTAACAATAAAATCATAATATAGATACAAGAGAAGTGCTTAACACAGTATAAGTTAAGTAAATGATTAAATTATGAGATAAATCACTCTTAGTGCCAGACAGTGGTTGAAATAAGAAGATGGAGGACCCTTATCCCATAGAGCTTACAATCTAAATAAATGACAATGGAATATATAGCATTGGCGTCATGTATGTATGTATGTATATATATATATATATATATATATATATATATATATATATATTTTTTTTTTTTTTAAATAAAATAATATATTTATATAATCTAAACATAATGAAATTGTTCACATGATAAACCAGCTCCATTTTATTAAAGGTTTTCCATTTGTTGGCTCTCTTTCAGTAGTACTGCTTATGGAAGAGAAAGTATTATAAGCACACTTACATGCATTATAATGCTCCAAAGCACTGCCTAATATATCAGTGCTATATAAGTGAATAAATACATACATACATACCAGAACTAAAGATCTGCATAAGGATCACTGATCTTACACACAGCAATTCTCTTCTACAGTAAAAGAACACTAGCAAAGTTAAAATCATTATAAACCACTGTGTATACCAGAGTAACAGCTTCCGCTGAGATGCGAGTAAATTGATCGCTCATCACGTCAGCTCTTGGATTGTAAAATGCTACCTTGTGCTTTGGATTTTCTGCTGCCAATGACATATCTGTAGACACAGCAGGGAGATGATTAGAGGCTCTAGTACAACTCCCATCTTCCCCAAACAGTCCTCAGTTGTTGAGAATGAGAGTTGTAGTTCTAATTATTACACTTCTACATTTTCCAATTCACAGGACAACAGAAAAATAAACTACGTTTAATCAATGTACAGACAGTAAGAGACAACAGAGTCAGCTTAAAGGGCCTGCTTCCTAGAACTTAAGGGAATAGCTATAAAAGGGGCAAGGTCAGTGACCATCAGCCTGTGGCTTTCAATTTGATGCTTTCCGCTAAGTGTAATTGGTTGCCAATGAGATACTGGAATCTGAAGTTCAGCACTGAAATTTAGCTAAAGGGATAACATGACAGTATTTGAATTGTGCAAGAGCATGGCATATGTCAGCTATATACCTTGTATTAATAAGCAGTTTACTGGGGAATGTGTCATAGGCAAAAAGAAGTTGTGTGTTGTGCTATACAATTTTAAACTCAGAAGATATCTTTATTAATTTTACTAAATCTGATCACTCCTAGAAGTGTAGACCCAATGGAATTGCTGTCTCCTGGTGCCTGCCTCAGCTATATTGTTTTTAGTGACATGACACTGCCTAGGACTTTAAATTATCCTGCCGCCCTTTAGTGTAAACTAATGACTTGCTATTATTTTGCTGAGATTATTGCATCTATCCCTGCATGCACTTGACCAGATTTCTGTTCTGCCTTGGGGCTGTGCGCATACCATTACTAACAGTGTTTGCACTGGTGTACAGAAGAAGCTGTGTGAAGGCCTAAGGATGTGTACAGTACAGCAGTCATATAAACCCTGCATAGATGAAGCATGCACTAGGCAACTTTGGTTCCTTCCCATGGCTGGATATACTCTCGTGCTGTCATAGGCCACATTTATTACCTGCTGCTTTATCTCTTAAGGGGGCAGTATTCCAACCTCTATAATACACCGTCTATGTGGAAGAAATGATACTCTGTCACAAGCTCATTGGTTGCAATCAGTTAAAAAAAATAAAAAATATTAAACAGACATCATGTTGCATTTATAATTATGCTACCCCAGGCCCAGGCATTAGTGGCCTATCATTTTGCAGTAGATGATAAAAAAGTTTGGTTCGTGAATTATTTAATATTGATGGTTTGTATAAATTCATAATTCCCCTGTGCCTCATAATTCTAGCATGTTAAATGATCGTGTTAAAATCCAGATCTCTAATTTAACCCATGATTTACAAATGATGGAAATAATTTGTAAATGCCACGATTAGAAATGGAGGAATCATTTGGAAAGTCTGGTTTATGTGTTACTGAATTTAACTAGTTCTCTTTTCCTATAATTCTGGGATTACGCTGTCTATGAGTGGTCACACTGCAAACTGAGTAGCAATGTGCATGGGGGAGTTATTGGTTATTGGGAGGAGATTTATTGACTATTTTAATAATCATCTAATTGCATGTGTTTCCCTATACTAAATGGTGGTTATGTCTTTACCTAAATAGTTTTTCTTTTTTTCAGTATTGTGTTCTAACTTCTAAGGGTCCCTGGGTTTTAAAGTGTTTTTCATATTTTTGAAAGAAAGTATTTCCCTTTAAAATATTAACATGGTAGTATTTTAAGTCTTTTTATCATTATGACTGGATTGTGTGCTGCTGTTTAGAGTTTTCTTTGCACATATTTCATAAATACTGACTTTATTGTTGGTAACTTGACACTTGAGGGGGTTATTCACTAAATTCTGAATTGTTGTGAATAGGTGCGAATTCGCCAGATAAAGACAATCACAATAGGCTGCTTCTGTCGCAGTTGCATATTTATAATGAGAATATTGTCGCAGTCGTGACTTTATTATGGGAAAATTGTTGTAATTTTAATTTAAAAAATTTTCGCGACTTTACAATGGGGAAATTGTCACGGATTTGCTATGGGAATCTGCTGTTTGCGAATTCGACAGTCGAATTCACACCTTAGTGAATAATCCCCTTGGATTTAAATTACTTGTTTACTAATACTTGACTTTGGAACTGCCTTTTTGGTGTTCGACTGGGTTGTTGGTGATTATTTGGATACTTAGCTTACTAAATACTGTTTAATAATGTCACAATTTAGTTTAAAAACTTCCATATTTATTATTAATATTTGGTTTAGCTTCCTTGCTATTTGTAAGCTATTTCTTCTTGGAAATGCTGTTTTTGCTTCCCTATCACTAAAACAAATACTGGGGGCAGCTTAGAAACCACAGAGTTAACACCATCAGAAAAGAACTAATTGGCTGTAGTTTCCCTTTAATTGTTCTGTTCTTAAAGAAACAACAGTTTCACAAAATATTTTCATTTTCTTCTTCAATTGGAAACTTGTTAGAAAAGTTCAACTAAAAATTTGGTTAGCCATCGTTGTAACAATTTTACCAATGTACTATTCACTTTGCGTGTATTTTTGTGGCAGTTGCATCTGTTTTTTCATTTTTGTGAAAATCAGAGTTTCAGACCAATTGCAACCATTATATTAAACTTAGAACAGTTTTAGAAGTAAAATAACCCCCCGAATCCAGCATTAGTGTGAGAGTTATGTACTAATATAAAAAATATTACCAATTTCCTTTTGGGTCCTTTTTTTACAATAATCACTGATTTATGTAAAAACTATTTTAGCTTTTAACTTTTGTACCATTTTTACATTAGGATTTAAGTTAAAATTAGCTATATTTGAAATGATGCACATGTATTTGGGCCAGCCCTGCAAATATTCCAATAAATATTTTAGTCAAGGGGCTTGTTTCTTACATTTTTAAAATGTAATTTAATTATGCCTACAGTGACTAAAGTTGAGTTGCAAGTCTTGACTGGTTGCATTGTAAGTGGCATAAGTCTACATATTTCTACTGATTAAAGGAGAACTAAAGCAAAAAAATAAAACTGTTAAAATACTTGCCTTATACAGAACCAATTGATTACAGTCCCAGCATGAGCTGTGCTGTAATTAACCAGCAGCTAACGCTTCCCCCGATGCTTCCTTCACAGTGCTGGCTAACACCTTGTTTCACCTTGGGTGAAAAATGGCTTAAACATCATCACGTTTATTGCGGGGGCCAATGAGAATGCTCCCCGCAATGAGCATGATGATGTATGAGCCCGTTGAATCAAGAAGAAGGAACTGCGCGCTGGCTTCTGTGTCAGCCAGCGCTGTGAAGGAAGCATTGGCTGCCGGCTAATTACAGCACAGCTCAGGCTGTGACCATAATCAATCGGCTCTGTATAAGGTCAGTATTTTAACAGTTCTTTTTTATTTTTTACTTTAGGTCTGCTTTAAAAACATTCTGGTTCTTATTGACTAAAAGCTGAATAGTTCTATAAAGCTATGAAGTTGCATCTAATCGCTACTTCCCCATGTTTGCTTATCAAACAAACTTTGCAATGTTGCGAATATGCAACCAATTTGGGAATCACTTTGAGTGCGCGTGCACAGGTACTTCTACTATTGACTAAGCAAGGAGTATATTGAAGGAACTAGTGCGACTAGATATACTACCCCGAATTCATCCATTTGCCTTCACCACGTCAGAGTGGCGAATTAGGGGGCTGATGGGTGAATTAGGCAGCTCACTACTCCACACAATGCATCCTACAGCAATTACCACTGTCCACTTGGGCAAGAAGTCTATTCACCGCTTAATCAACAATGAGAAGGGATTTTGCGACTAATTTGGAGATGTGACTTGAATTTACCGTTTAGCGAATCAGTCCCAGATCTGTCTTACCCAAGAACCAGTGGCATAATTCTACTGGTATAGGCAAAAGCAGATGTGGCCCCCCTCTGCCTGCACCCCCCAGCTTAACAAAAGTCCATAAAAAGAAACTCACTGGAATATGGGAGAGGGCTTACCAAATAACATAGCTGGGGTCCCTAGTTAAACAGGGTTTAATTGTGACCTCAGCTGCCAAAAACTGCACAGTTAAGCACTCTATTCCTATTCTAATGATAATATGAACTCTAGTACAACGTATGTATATATTTATACATATGGACAAGTCACTATGCTACTGGGTTTCTATTGACCACTGCTGAGTTACCCTCTGCAGACCTGCAGCACCTGTACCTGGTGTTGGGAGGGGGTGGCATTGCAGGTGGAGGGGGCCCAGCTCTGTGACTACTGCCAATATGGTACATGGCTGATAAATACATTTAGACATATCTATCAAGAGGCAAAATGTCTGCTTTTTGCTTTGTTTCTGACCAAATATCTTGTTTTCAAGTAGGAAACTTTCAGGCTGAATAAATGGAAAGACTAATGCTAATTTATCGTTTCAATGTGTTGTTTTATTAATCAATGCATTTTCCTCATCCAATGGGAATATAACAGTGAAAAGTCAGGTCAAGAATGTCTGATGGTTTTCAATAAAACTAGAATGGAAAGATATGATATTAATTTGCATAAATACTGGTATTAGGGAAAACAATGCAGAAATGCCTCCATATAGAAAGCCTGGTAGCGATGAAAATTCGCATAAAAAGATAAGTAGGCAAAACTTGCTAAAAATATAAATTATGGTGCGAAATGATGTTTGATAAATTTTACTCCTTCAGAAATATGCCAAACTGATATACTGTTCATGGCTTGGAATATGTTCATATTTGGTTCCTCTGCAGCCTACACATAGCACTGATCTGCATTTATTCTCTCAACCACTAGGTGTCACCAGAACATCTTAGGCTTTATCTGCCAATTGACTTTATTAACTCCTGAGTGTCAGAAAAGGCTTAGGTTAACCACAGAGAAATGCACCTGTCTCTGAAATAAACAATGTGTAAGTAACTCTTATAACACCCGAAGCAAGAAATGAGTGGGTGGGGAGGAAGGGAATAGATGAAAGAAACATGTAGAAGAAAAGGAAAACATTGAACTAAAGCTAAATTGGGGGAGGGGAAGGTAGATATATATAATATATATATATATATATATATATATATATATATATGAAAATAAAAGAAAGGCAAGTAAATAGTTCAAATGAAAAGGAAACCAGTAATAAGCTGTGATGTTGCACATCAATAACATTATTTCAATCTTAAAGTAAAAAAGCATACCTTATTTCTACATAGTCTTAAAGGCACAGCAACGCCAGCACAATCCCTTATACATTTTAATGCTTTAAACTGTTTTGGGCTTTCTGTGAATATGTTTGAAAAAATCAAGGAACTGGGTAGATGTTTGTTAATGTAGCAGATAAAACATGTCTACTAAGAGCAAGGAGTAAAACACAAAGCAATAAAAAAATCAGGAATTCTATTTTTTAATGTACGGATAATTGCCAGATCAAGAAAATTTGCTTTGATGGTGATAATAGATCTTTTAAGTGAATGGAAATTCCAAAAATATATTTTGATACGTCAATATTTATCCTTCTGAAAAATTTTTTTTAATACATTATTATTTCGTCTTTTGATTTTCCTTCTATTACCTACATAATTATGTTATCCTGCAGTTAATATCTTGCATAGATAAATTCCAGTAGCATCATTTCAAATATCTGCCGTATGTGCTAAGCTAATAAAAGACATCTACCACTTTAATGGATTCTGTGCACTCAGACACAGGGTTATAGGGATATGTAAAGTCAAAATCTATTTTTCATATTTCCCAATTAGTCATAAAACCAAAATTTTTTTCTAATATAATGTTTTCCTGCTATTACCTCCTGGCTTATTGTGATGCTGCTATTATCTGTTTCTAGAGAAACCATTAGGTCAGAATTTTAGCCACATTTACTAAATTTAATAAACTCGGAAAAGCCCGATTTAGCTTTTCCGGGTTTTATTCCCGTGAGATCTTGGACGTTTCTTGTGATAAATATCGCAAGATTTTTTTGGACTGATATTTACCAAACTTTCAATCGAGTTTTTCAATCTCAATTTTTCGATGGAAAGGTAGCAAAAATTCAATCGAAAAACTCAATCGACAAGTTTCGGTTGGTAAATATGGATTGAAAAAAATCTCACAATATTTACAAGAAACTTCCAAGATCTTGCAGGAATAAACTCGGAAAAGCAAATTCGGACTTTTCAGAGTTTATTTAAAGTTTTCTTTATACCAGTAATTGTTGCAACCTGCCTTGTGATAATAAAGCAAGATAATTTGCCCAATAAGATACAGAATAATGATTTTATATACACAATATTATATTTTATTCTCAATAATAATATATTGTTTAAAGTTGCAAGTTGTAACAACTGTAGTTTGGAATGATTGAGCCTTGGCCACTGACCCAAGGGAATACCCAAAGGGGTTTATTCACTAAGGTCCGACTGTTGAATTCGCAAACAGTGGATTCCCAAAGTAAATCTCCTACAATTTCCCCATTGTAAAGTTGCCACAATTTTTAAAGTTAAGATTGTGACAATTTTCCCATAATAAAGCTGCAACTGCGACAGTATTCTCATTATAAAGCCAGCCTATTGCGACTGTCTTTATCTGGCGAATTTGCACCTATACGCAACAATACAGACTTTAGTGAATAACCCCCAAAGAGTTTAGGAGGTAATAGCTTGAACAGTTAACAAAGAATATAATGAAAGAAAATTATGAAAGCACATTTTGCAGTTTTACACTTCACTTCCCCTTTAAAATACTGCCAGAAAATCCTTCTATCATTAAGTTCATTTTGCTGTATGTATCATATAAATGTATGTATATATCTATTAATTACTGTATTTGCTGGCGTATAAGACTACTTTTTAACCCCTAAAAATCATCTGAAAAGTTGGGGGTCGTCTTATACGCCGGGTATCACTTTTTTCTCTCCTTACCTAGCTCCTCTGTTGCCCGGCTGTCTGTGCTGAGCGCTACAGCATTCCTCCCCCAACATTTATGTAACTTCCTGTGAGCGACAGGAAGTTTAATCATTGCTGGGGAGAGGAAACGCTATAGCGCTCAGCACAGACAGCTGGGCAACGGAGGAGCTAGGTAAGGAGAGAGAAAAGGAGGGGGTGAGCACTAAGATAGCGCCCCCCTCCTTCAGAGGGTAGGGCTTGTAGTGACAGCACAGTGTGATGGTGCTCTGATAATCTTGGAGACAGGGAGGGCTGGGCAGGCAGGGAGAGCTGACCAATCCAAGCAGGATTTGCATTGGAAGAGGGGTAGTCTTATACAGTGAGTATATCCCAAACTCTATATTTTATCTGGAAAAGTTATGGGTCGTCTTATACGCCCAGTCGCCTTATACGCCAGCAAATACGGTATATGTATGATCAAAAATAAATGCTTAAAGGGACATGTCATTGATTTCACTTCATGAATCACGGATTTTAAAGGCCATACTGACAAGAGTCCACATTGTGAGTAACTCTTCACTTTTTTATTTGATGATTACATGATATTCTACACTATATCAGTGCTTTTCCTTTCTAAGGTGCAGCGCATATCCTCCACAGAGTTTATTTTTTGCGTTTCTGTAACCAGTGGGTTGAGAGGTTTTTGCTGCACACCCCAAAAACAGAAGGAATTTTTTAGACACGATTGATCTTGTTCACCTTCCTTTTCCAAAATTTCTAAATAGTTTCAAGAAAAAATGATAATAACTACTTTGAAATTGACCTTTCTGAGGCATTTCATGAACATGGCACCATGAAAAACAAAGGGACTGGATGGGGTTTGTTTAACCAACACAAAATGGCTGCAGTCAGTAAAAGATAAAAACAAGCAGAAATCAATCAAATTCACTTTCAAAGATAACATTTTTCAACTGTGGTATTTGAAAAATTGCCAAATTAGATTTTTTTTTTTTTTTGGTGTTACTTTTCCTTTAAGTAAGTAATTTTATTGAAGGCATGAGTGAAAGTTTCTAAGATAAATGAGAGTAAGAAGACAAGAGACTGTGAGAGATGTAGACTGAGAAGCAGAGTGGGAGACAAGTCTAATTCACAAAGACTAAAAATTCCAAACATCCTGGAATACAAGTATGATGCAAAGGGGAGGTGGGATCTAACAGCTGTTATCATAAGTGAGCCATTAATCAGTCTTTTTCTTCATGACATTGTTGCCTTTAAAGTATTGTACAACTAAGTAGTTTGTTTCTACTCAATTTTACTTTGAAGTCAGTATTTACTTATTACCCAATTTCTCTGTACACTTTATATGTAAGGGAAACAAAGCAAACTCGAAGAAATGCTACAAACAGACCATAGCATAGGATTATTCTTTAACCTTGTATAAAACTACGGTGACTGGACTAGCTTAGCTGCAATATCTCACTTAAATTACTAATAACACCAGAAAAAAAAATGGAATTCCTGTTTAGGGATTAGTTATTCAAATCCACTTAAAAAAATGTCTTTGAAGATAAATTAATTTCTCTTTTTATATTTACTGATAGCAGCCTTGTTGTTTAACAGACATCACCCAATCCCTTTGTTTTCTATGGTGCTTTAGATCAGTGATTTTCAACCTTTTTTGAGCCGCGGCACATTTTTTACATTTACAAAATCCTGGGGCACAACACCAAGCAAAATGACACAAAATGACACTCTGGAAACCTGCGAAGGAATTGGCGGCTCTGCAGGGCAATCTGGGGCTGGGAGAGCAATCAGGAGCTGAGGGCAAGAATCAGGGGCGGGATGGACAGCAGGAGCTTGGATGGGCAAATTAGGGGCTGAGTAGGGAAATCAGGAGTGAGGGGCAATCAGGGGCTTGGAGGGTCTCATCTGGGGCAGGGGAGAGCAAGTCAGGTGCTGGGGGTATATTTTCATTGTGGGGGCAATAGGGTGGCTCAGGGGGCTTCAGTGGTGGCTGTGGGGGGGGGGGGGGGGGGGGGGAGTTGGTGGAGGCTTCAATTTACCCTCCTCAAACAGAGTACGCAGCATTCTTCCTCATTCAGCTGCTGCTGTCACTGCACACAGCAGAATGAGGAAATGAGATCGGGAGTGCTGATCACATGCACTCCCGGTCTCTTATTGGCTCATGTGACCGATCAGCCCACTTTTTAGTGTTACAAGGCCAGGTTCACACTGGTGTAAATACACAAGCGTATTTTAGGTAAGTGCATCCCAAAAATACACTGGAAATTCAGGCCGGCATATTTTCAGGACACACTTTCTATTTTACTTACCCGCCACCTGGTCGCATGTGTTGTGGCATATGTATACCTGTCGAATACGCGACAGCAAACATTTGCACATGTGTGCACTGGCATATTGCGCTAGTGTGGCCAATAACAGGTAAGTGGCATAGGGATTTGCAGCTCGTATTTTTTCTTTTTATTTGTTTTTAAAGCGCAGCATATATAAACACCAGTGTGAACCTGGCCTAAAGCTAAATATACTTAATAGACACAATTTAGGAGTTTTGGAAGTACAGAAACATGATGGAAATTCATTCAGTCAAAATCTAAAATAAATGTACATAGACGTGCAAGTAACAATGGACTCACACTGCAGTAAGGTTCACTTTACTGTATTATTGTCATAATGAATGTTGTACTTATCCTTTAAACTTTCACTTGTAATAATGCACAATGAATTTTATATAAACCTTGCTCAATGTTTCAGTCATTCCTCTGGAATTGTTATATAGTATTTTAAGTTCATCACAGTTGTGATCACCCTCCCTTAACTGGGGGAGTGGTGATGGTAGGTATATTAGATTGTTCATTTTTTCACTTGCACACCTGAAGAAGGAAGGGTAATTCCACCTGAAGCTTTGTATTTATGTCTTTTCACTTCGCAGTGTATTAGGATTTTCCCTTACATATGCAGTCAAGCAGATTGTTTTTACTATGAGTTGTACTGCGGGTTACTGCACCCTAACTTTCTAGCTCCTGCATGTGTTCTTGTCTGAAGGTGCCAGGGCCATATATTTTGTGCGCAAGGCTGTAGGAGGCCCCATGATTCTGTTGGCTTCCCTGATAGAAATAATACACAATGAACAAAATTTAAAGAAAATGTGCACTTAAAGAAGAACTAAAGCTAAAA
The DNA here is from genome assembly GCA_019650415.1 of Pipa parva. NCBI lineage: Eukaryota > Metazoa > Chordata > Amphibia > Anura > Pipidae > Pipa > Pipa parva. Next base: position 2,146 of record WMED01013568.1, on the reverse strand, counting down.
AAGACATACTACAAACTTACCTTCTATTAAATTGAAGCGATGCAGTCACAACTTCATCTGCACTGTAATTACACTGCACCGAGGCAGACTTCACAGCGCTTTGGCTGACACAGGAGCTGGTACGAAGTTCCGCCCTCTTATCAAATCGGTGGTGCAAAAGGGCTTCAATGTCATCAGGCTCATTGCGGGGCCAATGGGAACTCTCCCACAGTGAGCGTGATGATGGGGGAGCCCTTTTTCAGATGTGGGCAGAGCTTCATGCCGGTTCCTGTGTCAGCCGAAGCGCTGTGAAGTCTGCCTCGGTGAAGAGAAATTACAGTACAGATGAAGCTGTGACTGCATTGGTTCACCTTAATATAAGGTTAATTTTTTAATATGTCTTTTTTATCATTTTAGCTTTAGTTCATCTTTAACAATTTACACAGCATCTAACAGTTTTTCACAGTAATAAGCAAAAAATATTAACTGACTAATTAGTCTTTATTTTTATGTAGGGGAAGGGGGTAAATAAATTGCACAATATCAGCTCTACCTTACCTTACTGCGATATCAGAAAACCTAATATCCAGGCGGGTGTCAGAAGTGCACTGCATTATGCAAATCCTTATCAGTTTAATGTTCAGAGGATGAAAAACAATGATTAGCCTCTTAATACTGTGGTTCCTTTCTCTCATTCTCATGTTATTTCATTGTAATAAACATTTTATTAATGTTTATTATAATGATTTGTACTATAGCTACCGGCCTTAAAATCTAAATGTACACTTTGCGCTATATTATCACAGTCTGCCTGCACGAAAACATTCATTTAAAAATTTTTAGTAGATAAGTGTTCCCTCCACACGTGATTATTCAGGGCTCCATAGACCCATGTGTAAAAGAACTGCTTTATGTGTATTTTTACCTGCAATGCATTTAACCATTGTTTCTGTAAGATTTCTATAGAAGGCATGCCATTTCATTTTAAAAACACATTTACTTTCACTTTACTTTGGTCTTTCTGTGGTGACTCATAAATGTGTACAGTAAAATCTAATGTTCTGCTAAGCAAACAGTTGAACAATTATGGAGCAATGCTATTCTACTTTGCTATTCTACTAAAGGTGTTATTAGTTTGCCAAAATTTAATATCATCATATGTCCCTCCTCGTGGCAGGGAATATGTTATAGTTATCCACAGTCACACTGCCAGAAGGATAACTTTTTTTTTTTTTTTTTTTTTACAGAGAATGTGATACATACATGGATTAGCCTTCCAGTAGAGGTGGGAGAAAATGTAAAAAAAATCTAAAAACATTTATTTTATTCTTTCTATTGGGCAGATTAAATGCACCATTTTTTCCTGCTGTTTTATATTGGCCCAACTTTTTGCCCTTGGGTCCTGATGTAGTATTTGGGCCTTGCCATAGCTGGATGCGGTGAATTATTCTGGCTGGTTGTGGGAGGGTCTGATATGTTCTGCACAATACAGGGTGGAGCTTATTGCAAGAAAATGCTCCACCTGTTATTGCCAAATAATCTACCGCTATATAATTATACTGGAAGGGTGAGTGATGTGACCAGATATTGAGAAAAATGAATAGAAATTTCCTGCCCAAATGTACTTTCAGTTTTCATATTCTGAGCAAGTGCATATATTTTAAATATAAGTTTTAGTTACATATTTACATATATTTGTCATACTGATCCTCATGTTATCCAGTCTATTATCCCCTGCATGTGAAATTGTACACTGGTCATTTTTTAGTGTAGCTGTTTCTTGTTTGTTGACAGATGTAATACTTTGTGGCTGTTCAAGATAAGTTAAAGGCCACTGAGTTTTCATAGCTGGATTATGCACAAGGCAAACTAGGTTGCTGCTTAGGACCCAACCTCTGTTTAGGAGCCATCCACGGCTGAAAAGACATAAAAGCTTATTTCTAGGTTTGCAGTTTAAGGAAGGATAGTTCCTAACCACTTACCTTGCTAGGTTCCCACTGTGTCTTAATCTATTCTACTGACACAGCAGGATAGTCAGGATAAGGCAGATATGGAGCGGTGAATTTGCAGTTTCCTTTTACTGTTGTCCTATAGGCTCCAGGCTGCCCAGCCAAAGTAATTTGGTTCTAGCGTTTGGAAGCTAAATGTAGTATAACTCTCTTTATTT
>WMED01013567.1:0-14362 GCA_019650415.1 Pipa parva | reverse complement strand
AGAATCCGACTGTCAAATTCTCAAACAGCAGATTTCCTTAGCAAATCCTTGACCGCGACAATTTCCCCATTGTATAGTCACAACCCCTACAATTTTTAAGTTGCGATTGTGACAATTTTCCCATAATAAAGTCGTGACTGTGACAATATCCTTATTATAAAGACGCGACTGCGACAGTAGCAGCCTATTGCGACTGTCTTTATCTGGTGAATTCACACCTATTTACAACAATTTGGACTTTAGTGAATAACCCCATAATGTTTTTGCTTTTACCCAATAAAGGGTTGCGGCATAGCTGCGTTTTCATGGTTTCTTCCTTTCTATGATTGTGAATATACTTTAATTCTAAATTTGTGACTGTGACAGTATTTCCATAGTAAAGTCGCGGATGCGAAAATATCCTCATTATAAAGATGCAACTGTGACAGTAGAAGTCTACTGCGATTGTCTTTAGCTGGCGAATTCACACCTTTACGCAACAATTCAGACTTTAGTCAAAAAACACCTACATTTTTAATTCAAATCTCATATGGATGTGAGTATCAAACAAGGTGGAAAAGATAATAAAACCAATTAAAAACTGGCCATATTTGAACTTAAACCTTACAGAAACAGTACACCATGTATAATGGCAGTAGTATAAATACAGATATGCCCCCATATTAAAAGACATGCCAACAATTAAACCAACAAAAAGAGATATCAAGTAGAGACAGTAGAATGTATTAAATAGTATATCTATGTATACAATGAAGTTGGTAAGAGGTAATAGCTAATTACAAGTCAGTCGTCATAGTCAGGGAATAAAAATTGGATTGGGAGGCAGATAGCAAGTCCTATGCATTCCTCTGTAGATGGAGAGGTATAAAGCAGTGTATCCCTTTCAGCTGGACGCGTTTCGCTCTTGATGAATGGGATTCACATAGCAGCTAGGCCTATGGAGTACTGCCACCTTTATATATACCAGCGCTAGGAGCAGGGTTGTGGTGTGATGTCATTGTGCTGTGAGGTGCGCAAAGCCTCAGCTATGGTATGTCTCATGATGAAAAACACTTCTATCAAACAGGACAGCCCCGGGTGTACCCAGAGTGCCCGATACAGCCGCTCAGCTGTCCAAAAAGATGCAATAAACTATGCCACAACTAGGGTCATAGATATAAACAAAAAGACATCTATATCTTGTCTACTTTTTCCGTAATTATAATTATAAATAAATTAAATATAATTTATAATAATAAATGAGAGAAAAAAAAAGTTCAAAACAAAAATGTAATAATATAATAAAGAATATGTTTTATTAGTAGATCAATTCCAGGTAGATGCAAAATTTGGTTGATGAAAGAGGTGAGAAAGTTCTGGAACAAAGGGAAGGCTGTTAAGAACGAGTAAAACTATTTAACTGTGCCCATTGCGAAAATATGACCTCTCAAGCGGGAGAGGTCAGAATGATAATAATTATGTTTGGGATATTGCGATGGTTTCTAGTAGTAAATAGAAATATTTTCCTGTTTGCCAAGCAATATTTTATTTTTATTTTTACAGGTTCGGATGATTGGGATCGTCTGCAGAATGACTCTGTAATTATTGATGAGTCTCTGACTGCCTATGATATGGTACAAATCAGCAGAAGTCCAATCGATAATCTTGATGTGGCTCAGAATTATTGCTTTGCAGGTGAAGACCATTTTTCATACATTACCCCTTGGCACAGTGGGTGCACCTATAACAAAGCTGAGTGTTTGTAGGACAATTGGCCCCAACAAGGAAGCAGTAACTTCTTCCTTTTTCAGTTCTACTAAAAATATTCTCACTGTCCTTTCTTCCATTCTATGATCAGAAAATATTGGCTATAGCAATGATGTGGGTTGCACACTATTGAGCTGCCTTGCAATGAAGCAAGCAAAAGGGAAATTTCATTAGGTTTAAGAGGGGTAGCATGCTTAGTTAGTGAGCATAGTCATAGACTAAGGGACAAAGGACTAGGGTTAGCTGAAAACCGTTGCTACAAATGTTTGTTTATTCCTCAGTTGCTATGATTATTTTACAGTAGTCTTCATATGCTTCTGCCTAGGATGTGCATATAGACACATGGTATCTTGGCTACACTACACATTACTCAAGAGCCATAATAAGCTAAGATGCAGTTACAATACATTTAGCATATTTGCTTACTTTTTTTATTTAATGGCTAATAGCCATTCTTGCAATATAAACTGACCATTTGTCCATTATGCCATATGAAACGGTTTCATTCCACAATGTACTTTTTCCGGCAGAAGCTGCTTCTTGACATTTTAATTGCTTAGTTTCCAGCAAATATAATTAGACAACTAAATCATGTCTTTGTTAGATCCATGCTTACATTGGTCGCAGAACCATCCTCTAACATCTGGGGTGTCAGGGTTTAGAACTGGAGGCCAACCTCCCATTGCAGCCCATGATGCTAGGTTGAGTAAAACCACAATTCTTCCTAGGCTGGAATCATCTCTATACAGCTCTATATAAAAACCTCAATTTGAAGTTTTCCTTAAATTGTTTTAAACCACAGCTGGTTTTAGCATGCATTGATTGTTCTGTTTGCCCTTTGGTAAATTTAGTTTATATACAGCTGTAGAAGATGATAAAAGCTAATCCAAAAAATAAAAGAACAGACTGGAATCCAGAAATTTCAACCTGCTAAACAAGTACTTTCACCACAGTATGCTCCAGGCTTCCTTCCTGCATTACGACTACAGTGAAAGTGCAAACATCAACCGTGAAGTGTCTATTTTATCCTGACACTCAGAAGTGCTTCTATGGCCTGAGAAACCACCACTGCAAGATTCTAATCAAGGAACCAGCAACTTTCATTTTTAGAAGGAAAGGTAAATGTATTTATTCATTTCACAAACCGAGGATAAATATCGAGCAGCCTGTGTCCCACCATAGTTCCTAATGTAAACATGTATATGTACAGTATATAATAAGGATATCATGTACAAAAGTCACATTTCTCCATAAACATGGTTGTAGCAATAACCCTTCTACTTCTGACATCATAAAGTAACCTTTTTTAAATGAAAAGAAAAAATATTCCATTTTTCTATGTAAAAAATGTCAAACTATAACTTCTGACCTTATACTTTGACATTGTCTCAATGTCTTGACCTCAGAGGCCTCTAAGTGGGGCTGTTGTTTGTGTCTCATTAGACTGTTTAGAAAGTTCGTTCGACCGTAGGTGTTATAAATATTTTAAACAGAACAGTTGGTCAAACCATTTATAACAGAAAATCCCTGGTAATTATGTTTTAAAAAAATCATGTAAACAAAAAATGTATCAACATTAATAAGTAAAATCTATTAACTGCAGTGATTAATATTCACTGTATTATATTCATTTTTGCACACTAGCTCATCCACATCCTTCAACATTAGTGACCTTGTCTCATGAAATGCTCTTGGGTAAATCTGAAGCCATTTATATTGGCTCTGCTGTGAAGAATGTAATGCAGTTCCTTGGCATTCCATATGCATCTCCACCTGTTGGGAAGAATCGGTTTAGCCCTCCACAACCCTTTAACTGGACTGGCACATGGAATGCCACAGCTCCTAGGTAAGACATGGAAACTCTATTTTATATACTTTTAACATGCAATATATTGAGTATTGAATGGAAGTGTAGTATAGTGAAAATATTAAAGATTTCTCACTCTTCTACCATGGATGCATTTTTGGTTCTGTTCAGAAAATGTATTCTGCTAAAATATAATAATATAGTAGTAATGTAGAAGTAGCTCCATGTAGTGGGGCATTTTAATTATTGTACTTGAAATATTTCCATTGACTATTATGAGATGAATATGCAATTAGTGGGAAGTCTTCCATAGTTAATAAAAGGCTCTGATTTCTTAGACCTGCTTTTTGATCGCATTAAGGGAGCGATGATTTTCACCAAATTAGACTTGCGAGGAGCTTCTAACCTTATTCGTATTCGTGAAGGTGACGAATGGAAAACAGCCTTTAACACTCAAGATGGGCATTATCAATATCTTGTTATGCCTTTTGGGCTGTGCAATGTCCCAGCTGTTTTTCAACACTTTGTCAACAAAATTTTTCATGATATCCTTTATCAGTCCATTTTAGTTTACTTGGATGACACTTTGATTTTTTTCTAAGGATCTCCTCTCCCATTGCAAACATGTGCAATAAGTTTTTCAACACCTACATGAAAACTCCCGTTATGCTAAGCTTGAACAATTGGAACTGCCCTTTTTGGGTTATATCATCTCTGCTGAAAGTCTCAAGATGGATCTTGAAAACTTTTCTGCAGTAATCAGCAGGCCATGTCCGGTAAGCTTGAAGGCCCTTCGAAGATTCTTGGGGTATTCTAGTTATTACTGGCAGTTCATTCAGAACTATTCTCAGGTTGTAGCTCCATTAAACTCCTTGACTCGCAGAGGTGCCAATACCAGAGTTTGGCTGCAAGAGGCTATTGAGACTTTTGAGTATCTTAAAGTTTGCTTCTCTTCTTCTCCCATCCTCCGCCATCCTGAGATCCACAAAACATTTTCTATAGAGGTGGATGCTTCTTCCCTGGGTGTAGGTGCAGTCCTCTCGCAATTGTCTTCTTCAAAGAAATTTCTCCCATGAGGTTTCTTCTCCACCAAATGATCGCAAACAGAAATTACACTATTGGAGATCGCAAAATATTGGCTGTTAAGATGGCTCTAGAAAACCAGTGTTACTTGTTGGAGGGGACTTTATTTTCCATTACAATATTCACAGATCATAAAAATCTGCAATACCTGCAATCAGTCCACTGTCTGAGCTCCAGACAAACTAGGTGGTCCCTATTCTTCTCTCAGTTTAATTTCATTCTTATCTCTCAACCTGGAGCAAAGAACCATAAAGCTGATGCCTTATCTTGCTTATTTGATTTTGGGGATGAGGAGGTTGAAGAGCCTGCACCAGTAATCAACCCACAGTGTATTGTTGTGTCTGTTAAACTGTGCAGTACTCCACATAAAGATAAGACTATTGTATCAAAATTTTAAAATGGGACCATTGCTCCCATCTGGCTAGGCATCCTGATATAAAATAGACAATAGAAGTTATCTCCTGGTTCTATTGGTGGCCTCAATGGAGATCTTCAGTTAAAGATTTTGTAAATGCTTTCTCTACCTGTGCTCAAATCAAGATCCCTCATAAAGCTCTGTTGGGAGTTCTTCATCCACTACCAGTTCCTGAGAGGCCCTGGTCCGAAATTAGTATGAACTTCATTACTGATTTGTCTTCCTCTCAGGGTTGTTCAGTGATTTGGGTAGTGGTAGATCGATTTTCTAATATGGTTCACTTTGTCCCACTGAACTCTCTTCTATCTGCTCCTCAACTGGCCCAAGTCCTTTTTTTAAGGAGATTTTTCGCCTTCATGGTCTTTCTAAACATATTGTTTCTGATCGTGGAGTCCAAATTGTCTCTAAGTTTTGGAGAGCTCTATGCGGATTATTAGGCATTAACTTAGATTTCTCTTCTTGCTATCATCCTCAAACGAATGATTAGACTGAATAGAATAACCAAGCCCTAGATCAATTTTTATGAATGTACATTTCTGCTCATCATGACAATTGGGTAGAACTTTTACCTTGGGCAGAGTTTGCACACAATAATCTTATTTCCGAGTCCACAGGGAAGGCTCCCTTTTCAATTGTTTTCAGCTTCAATCCTGATATGCCGCATCCACAAAAACCTACATCCACAGTTCCAGCAGTTAATAATTTGATTAAAAATCTTTCCGATATTTGGGCTGAGAGTTGGTCTAATTTGTTGCAGTCCAATAGCAGAGTAAAACGTTGGGCAGATAAATGTAGACAGATAGCTCCTTCATTTTTTGGGGTATTGGGGACAGGGTCTGGCTTTCTATGAGAAACATCCATTTGAAGGTACCTTCTCTCAAATTTGCTCCTCGATTTATTGGACCTTTTAGATCTTACAACAAATCAATCCATTCACCTAGAAATTAAGACTTCATCTTTCTTTGTCTAGTGCTCCTGTTCCTTTAATACATACCACTCCTTGACTGATGCCCTTGAAAAACAATATTATAAAGTTTATCTATTAGTTGTTTTTATATTATGGTGTAAATAACAGAATCATAGTGTGTTTGGTGGAAGATGAAGCTAGTATTAGATAGCAAAACAAAGGCAGTAGTGTTGCAGATGCAGTGATGCCCAACTTTTTTCGGCCTGTGGGCCATATAAATTTGTGACACGTGTGTCACAAGCCGCTTCAAAGTCGCAACTTGTAAAGTCATGACCGCGACAAATTTTAAAGTTACACCTGTGACAATATTTCATAATAAAGTCACGACTGTGACATTATTCTCATTGTAAAGACGCAACTGTGACAGTAGCAGTCTTTTGCGACTGGCTTTATCTGGTGAATTTACACCTATACGCAACAATTCGGACGGTGGACTGGATAGCACCGCGTATCTGGCCCACGGGCTGGAAGTTGGGCATCACTGCGTTAATGACATCATGTGCACCACAGTGATGTAAATACATATTGCAAGAAAACAGGCCAATCATTTGCTTGCTTATTGGTTAATAAGATAATACAATTGGGTAACATTTGGTGTATTTTGCAGAGCCAGTTGCTTGCAGCCGGGGGATGGAAAAGCTCAGTATTCTTCCGTTAGTGAAGACTGCTTGTATCTTAATGTGTTTGTCCCGCAAAATACAGTAAGTTTTTTACATTTACACATAAGAAAAGCATGTAGAGTTATGGGAATCATTTATAAAATTGTCCTGATGCAGACATTATTCAAATATTGAGGGTGGAGTCAAAACCCATAGCAACCAATCAGTAATTGGCTCAGATCAGAGTATTGTAGTTGGAAATTTTCAACGTTACATGAGTTACAACACCAGTGTACAACTGTATTTATGTTTGTGAATTTGCTCCCTCATTGTCTTCATGAAGTAGTATTTTCAGAGAATCCTCCTACTTGTTTATGATGTAAGAGTTTGTAGGGACCCCCTCCAGACCCCCCTACCTGTCTGAGTGCTACGGCGTACTCCCATAGTTAAAGAGTGCATCGGGAGTATTCAGCTCCTCTCCCAATGCACCTCTCTCTTCAGCTGCCAGCAGCTTAGTTCCATAGTAAGGACTTTTGATGCCCTGTAATGGAGGCACATAGGCGCACCGCATAATAGTGACGTAACGTACACCTGATGTCACCAGGTATCCCGGTGCCCTAAAAGGGCCGGCACCATTTTGTAGAAGCAAGCAGTTAAACCTTGTGGAGTGCAGTGAAAGAGAAGCCCCTGATGCCTACCTTGCCTGAGGTAGGGACCGGAAAGGACCCGGTAACCCTATATTAAAGGGCCATATGCCCATATATTGTTCTTAATGGGCCAATGCCCATAATTATTGCTGAGTAGGGGAATCCAGCCCCATGTGCTTATGCATAAGGATCCAGTCCTAGTGACCAGAGCCAGCACTATACTTAAAGAATCAGTGCATCTAAGGATTCCTTTAAAGATACAGTGCACCTTCAAGAACCACAATTCCTGCATTGATTGTGAGTACCCTGGGTTGGCAATCCTATAGGGGCATATACTTGTTGAATATACCTATCGAAGAAGTATTTGTGGCTGCATCTATTATATTATTTCTGCTACCATTTTACCTCATGTGTGCGTTAAGATAATAAACGTTATTGCATTTGAACACTAAAGTCCCTGGCGCCAATGTTTTCATCGCACCAAAACGCTACTTATTACGCCCATAATCCTCCGAATCAGTGTGAGGGCTCACTCCAGAGGGTAGAGTCATGAAATGTAACCCATGTTCTGCCGCTAACCTGTGCTTATGGTAAGGTACTGTACAACCCAGAAACCACCATGTCTCACTGTAGCGTTACAAGTTTAACAGTGTATTTTCCTGTTTTACCCTCTTTAATATTTGCATTTATTTTTTCACTTTTTGATGATTTTAGGGCATGCCCACAGCAGTCCTTCTTTATTTTCACAACAGCCCAAGTAACTACCTTGAAAAGGGACAGACATTTATTGATGGATCGTATTTGGCAGCCACTGGCAACATAGTAGTTGTAACGGCAAGTTACAGAGTTGGCGTATTTGGGTTTTTAAGCAAAACTGGTAAATTATTTTACTTTCTTTATTATGTGTTAAAATTCAGTTTATTAAAAGAGAGATAAATCTCACTGGCTGGCACGACAGGCATCTCATCTACAAAATACCAATTGGTAAGGGAAAGAGCTTGCCATCTGGCATCCAGAGTGCCGTGCTTTACACTGAAACAAACAAGTCGGACACTGAAAATGCAGGGGCTTAGGACCACACCTTGTTCTTGGACCCAGTTCTGTTGTGTAAGCTGGACTCACTGTGGCTCACACATTTGCAGTTAGAGGTTGTGCTGTAGACATGACAGAAACAGCAGTTGGGTTGGGCCAAAGCCACTACATTGCCACTCTGTAGTTCTTTATTTCAGGAAGTGAAGGAATTATCCAGGTGCCGGATAAGCCCCGCCTGTTACAATGGGGTTGTTTAGCTAAGCACAGATAAACTGGTATTTAGTATGTAAGCCAACCTGAGTACCAAGTAGATGAAATGTTTCACAGAATGACAGTCCCACGAATCACTGACTCTTTCCAAGCAGCTCACTCACTACCACTTGGCATTTCTGAGGTTAAGAATTAATTTGGGTGAGCACAGATTTCTGTATGGCAGGAATGATAACATTACCCTTGGTAGAGGAAAAAGTGCCTTTCATCACATACCCTAAAATGCAAACATTTATATGTAGTATAATATAGCCCAGAACCAGAACCCAATCTGTACGGGTTATAAAATTTCAGAAACATCACTTTGAAATGCTAACTTCATTCTTTCATATTCCGTATAGATACTATACTGTACCAGGTGCACCCTGCTCTGGCACCTGCATCTAGTGAAAGGTGGGCGTAGTCCACTGTCATATACCAGCAACCAATCAGAGTAAAGACACAGCATGAGTAATGGACGTTGCTGTTGTCTGACTTGGTGATCTTCCTCATGGTTCTTTAATGATCATTTGGTGGCTGATTTGGTGTAAAGCAAATAATTCACTGCAAGAATATTGAGCAAAGTACATAAAATATATTAGCATTTATTTTGAGGTTATCATTTTATTTTTACAGTTTCAGGGGATGTAGATTCATTCCTGGATGCAGATCGCAAGTCCAAATGGTCCCACAGAAATAGAATTTTTGTATACTGAGCAGACCCAGTGAACCTGGTGATTTAGAGAGGCGTGTCTAATGCAACCATTAAAAATGATTAGACCATTCTTGATTGCACTAAGTGACAAAGGTTTGACAAAAATGTCATCATACCCCTGCTTATTTTCTGGCTAAACTGTTGTTGGATTCCTAAAATGTCATCATACCCCTGCTTATTTTCTGGCTAAGATTTTGTTGGTTTCCTAAAGTGTCTGTGACATTTGTTCAGTTTGTTTCTAAATCAGAAGTCATTTTTCTAGGAATTTTTTATGGACTTTTAACATCTGTTTTGCTTATTTTTGTATTACTCTGAGCAGATTCTGTGTAATTCCTAAGCACTTAAACTTGTTACATTAAATCTGAAGGTGAAACTGGGCAAGTTGGAAACTGGGGCTTGCTTGATCAAGCTGCTGCTTTGAGATGGATCCAGAAGAACATTGTCTATTTTGGAGGGGACCCTGGCTTGATATCTATAGCCTCGGACAGAGGCGGAGCAGACATTGCCAGCATCCACATGTTAACCAATGAGATGAAATCCTTCCGAAGAGCCTTGCTAATGGTAGGAAATCAATCTCTTTATTTTTGTTTGAACAATACCACGGTTCCAGGTTTTGGACAAGGAGGAATTGATTTATACAGCCAGATTGTTCAGGCTTATTAAACAGTACACATTGCTAATTAATTTCACTATTGTGTATTTCATTGGTTGTTAAACCAGATACAGTAGTTTACCTTAGTTGTTATTTTTTGATTTGGGTACACAGAAAATAAGAAACTTGGTAACTAATGTCTTCTCCATATTCACTGCATCTAACCCCTTTGATTTCTTCATATCTTTAACTACACTGTGTTAGTCTTTGGGTCTGTGGGACATAGGTTCACCATCCCTGACATAAGCATTCCTATTATGAAAGCACACATTAGGAAAATAAGAACTATAGGCAGAGTGTTAATATGTGATGGGAGATCACGTGCTGGGACTTACAGGTGTGAAATAGAATCCTATCCAATAAAACAGACAGTGGGAATGTCCAAATACATACATACATATATATATATATATATATATATATATATATATATATATATATATAGGGTTCATATACGTTATAGGAAATATTTATAGTAAGGCTATATTGTCCCTTTAACATTCTGCCTGTTCTTCATTAATACATGTTCTTTGATTACTATGACCACAGAATGTAATCAAAGTTATAATGGTTAAAAATTTAGTTTTTTTTGCTAAAGGCTAATACATCCCCTTTCTGCAAAACAATATGTCTGCATTGGTTATTAAGCTGATTGATTTTCTTAGATGGATCAATCTAGTCATAAAATACGCCTTACATAAATAAAGGTTTTAGTTAGCTGTACTTCAAATGGTATAATTTGGTAATTTAATCTCAGTAAAGGCAAGATAAACCAAACAATGATCACAGTGTGTCAAAGTGTACTCCTTTTGACATTTAAGGCACTTCATTCTCTTCCCCCTCCCTACATTTCCTCACTCATATGTCCATATATTCCTCAACATCAACTGCGCTCTTCCCAAAGCCAACCAGCTTTGCACCCCGCACACCACTACTGCCCTTTCTCATCTTAAACCCTTTTCTCTTTCTGCCCCCCACATCTGGAATGCTATACCCCTTTATCTTCCCCAGAAACATTCCCTCTGCATTAAACTAAACTGAAATCCTATCTTATGGAGCACTAGCACTAATATTTATATATAAATTATAATTTATATTTTATCCTTATAAGTAGCTATTTGTGTTTATTATATGCATTTATAGACCAGTGACCCAGCACATTGTTACACCTCCTATTACCCTTCTATATGTGTGTGCAAGACTTCCTCCTACCGGTAGTTAGATTGTAAGCTCTACGGTGCAGGCACCTCCATCTTCTTGTATCAGTCACGGCCTGGCACTTAAAGTGATGTTTATGTGATGATTTTACGCTTGTAATTTACTTCACTTGTATTATATAATGCACTTTTCCCATGTTTGTATTATATTTGTATTGCTGCATTGTACAGCGCTGCATAAATTTGTGGCGCTTTATAAATAAAATTATACATACATACATACGTACATAAACGGTAATAGATCTACCCAATTACCCATCATTCTGTGTGTATGTGTACCAATGATTACTCTGAATCAGCAAAGGCAAAATACACCCAGTTTATAAGTAACATTTCCCTTGAGAACTATATTTTTCTACTATTATTAAGAACAAAGAGGAGCAATTTGAAAGTCATTATATTTATATTTGTCTTTTTTTATGTTATTTTGTATGATACTCATATTTTCTGGTTATAATAACTGATTCGATAATATGTTCCAAACTTGTGCTTTAACTTCATATGTCAATTCTGTGCAAACACTGTGTAATATAATAATTATATTAAGTTATATACAGTCGTAATAGTTATATCCCACTGAACAAGAAATGTCCATGATATCAGTGGTTTTCAGAAAACCATCCGGGGAGTTTTTACATTATCCAGTTGCAATATCTAATGGGTCCATAAGGATATTAAGAACAAAATAAATCCAATTAGATTTCTCCATATGGTTATAAAAATCCAACGAGTTCACTTGAATAATCCATTTCCATCTGTAGGGCATTTACTATACAGCCAAGCCAAGAGTAAACTTGTTTCTAAACCAAGTGGGTGTTTTCTTTTTAATTGAAGAGTTTTTCAGTTATAATCCCCATAAGACATCATACTGTTCCTGGTATTTTCAGCTGATACTGCTCGACTCTGACGGTTCCGTTTCTTGTGACTACTTGTGTGCGTAAAACTGTCCCCTTCAGCCAGCGAAATATAAGAAGCGATACTTTGTCTGAGACCATAACTAAGAAATGTATCATCCAATGAGTTTTCTGGTTCTTCCATTGTCAGGGGAACCCTAGCGGAAACACAAAGAAATAAATTATAGAGCGACTTGCAGAAAATGCCAATTTCCCTTTTATTTCATAATTAAGAAGGTTCTAGTGACCCCCCCCCCCCAGTCCAAAACATGCAATATAATACCGTAAGCATTTTTTGTTTAGAAATGTAATTTTCTATTGAAATTACCGTTTTGTGCTTTTCCAGTCAAATGGACGCCGCCTTCGTACAACAGGAGGGTTTTGGTTAATTGTGTGGTTATAATTGGTGGACTGCTGGGCGAGGCAGGGGCTTGTAAGAATGCAGCACAGACCATCGGCGTTCTCTAATTATGAAATATAAGGCAATATTTTATAAAAGACACAACACTTGTATGTCAAGTTTTATATTTAAACGTGTAATGTCATTAGGCAGAATGTTTGCAATAGATACACAGAATGTACTGTACTAAACATTCTTATGTCATATGCTACCATTTCCATATATTGTTATTATTATGATGTTATGTAGACCTGGGGTTATAGAAAAGGGGTCCAAGTTACTAGTAGCAAGAAATCCTGAATGTTTTTGATTCCAGAGCAGATACATAACCTGATTAGGTTCATTAGATAAGCATCTTGACTAGACCACTAGAGGATCTTCCAGTTTAGTGGACCCAGGCCCTACATTGACAATGACTTCTGGGCAATCTGCATCTGCCCTTTACACATTTGTAATGTTCTACAAAAGTGATCTAACAATTAGAATGGTTGCAGTGCACATGATAACTCTGTAGCCTTGGCCAGTAGGCTGTGGACTCTGGCAAGCAGCTCTAGTTGCCTCAGTCCACCACTGGTGATTTTGGCTTCTTTCTATACATTCACAGTCTCCAGCCTCCGACACTGCAGATTACATTCAAAGACAACTTTTAATTCTTCATTTAAGACCATGGCACGCAGTTTAAAAATCACAGTGTTACATTAACTCCTAATGCATTTTTAAAATAATAATCACTGTAGATGATTTACAAAAAGACCCTAAGGAGTAATAGGGAGAAAGCAGTTCACTGAATTCACTTTCTGAATTAAAACAGTCCCAATGAAAATATTTTTAGATTTTTTTTTTCTATTTTTCTACCCTTTCCTTATCAGAACTACATTTAAAAAGCGAAAGGTGATACAATTCAATTTACAGTATCTAAATATGATGCTCGGAGATCATACCTGAATAGTGGTTGACCAGGTGCTCAAGGCACTGAAAAGTCAGCCTGGGGGAGATATAATACCAATTGTTGGGCAGACGGAAAATCCTGTAATGTTTAACTTGCCGATGTTTCACAGATAATGAATACGATCCTGTATAGAAAATATAACAATGTATCACTTCCTGTTATGAGAAAATAAACCTTTTAACTATAGATGGAAGAAATGTAAATGTTGACATAAACAGAAACTAACATCTCAAACTTGCCATTTTAACACGCACCTCCTACTAGGTCCATTTTCCCGTCAAGTTTATCCCTGCATCAGTTCCTGTGATCTCAAAACATATTTTAATATATGTAATATATATTTAATATGTGTCTTTGGGCTTCTCCTAGACCTGAACCAATGTATATGATGAAATGGATTGAGCCAGACCAGGGTCTTTAACTAGCTTACTACATACAGTGGTTCTATGGGGATAATCTGAGTGAGGTCACAAAGAAAGGACACAAGTATATATTGAACAGGAAGTGATGTGGGCAGGAATGCGAGTCCATGTCATGAGTAAGAAAGTAGAATGATTATGAAACTGCTATAACTTTAATACAAGAATACTTATCTATTTTTCTAATAGAAAACTTTCAAACTACATAAATCAAATAGACTTTCATAAGGAGAACAACCCTGTAGTTCGAGCAATATTGCATTGCATTGTGATCCCACCCATCCTCTTCACAGCTTCTTTAACCTGCTATCTTCAGGGAGAAGAATGCATAGCCTTATGGCCAAGACCAGTAGACTGAAGACAAGCTTTATCCACCAGGCTGTAAGAACTCTGAACTCTCTCCCTGCTCTACCCCCTCCCTCATCTTACCCCTACACTCACCACTTAGCCACCTCACCTTTTATTGTTACTCCCTTGTGACCCTGTAACTCAAAATGCCACTCATTCACTTAAATTAGCCTCCCTGTTTCACTTCCCCCTTACTGTAGTACTGTGTCATTGGTTCTACTAGA
>WMED01013566.1:0-14362 GCA_019650415.1 Pipa parva | reverse complement strand
GTTCCCATGTCTGTATTATATTTGTATTGTATAATGCACTGTTCCCATGTCTGTATTATATTTGTATTGCTGAATTGTACAGCGTTGCGTACATATGTGACAGTTTCTAAATACAATTTTACATAAATACATAATTAGAAATACATGAATTATATTTCTAGGTCACTTTTTTCCTCCTCTTTAAATCCCCTATAATTTTATTTTTAAAAACATCTTTATAATATAAATAAGGGTTTTCCTCCATTTCCACCACTTTATCTTCTGCTGCCCCCTTATATTTCTCTAACCAACAATTCTTGTAAATTTCAGGCGCTTTAAATGAAAACACTCGACTCTTGAATTTACAACCAGTATGGCCGATTAACAGCTTTATCCCCGTAACTTTATTTATACGTACGAGACAAGGCCTAATCTTCTGCACCTAATTGGTTGTTCAAGGGGTCCCTTGTTTCGAAATGAGCAATAACTTAAGGTTTAACAAGTTAAATAATTACTTTTCAAAGCCATCCAAATACTCTCCCATAAAGTCTGATCGCCCAGTTCACTTTTCGACAGGCCCTGCTCTCTGTGACAGACCACACATGACTGCAAGGAAACATACTGTGAGGGTAATCCATTTCACAACCTTAACAATCTTTTAATCCCTCAAAAATACTTTATGTTACCTTTACCTCTGCAGAAAACCCGACATCTGAACTAGACAATTACAAACAGATGTTGGGAGCTCATTTGTAACCTCTGGCGATACCTTGATTTACAAAACTGCATTTTTTTGGGGGCAATGCATGGGAAAAATAATTATTATCTTTGATAATGTTTTACAAGATGCAAAAGGTGCACTTTCATCTCAATTCCCGGACAGAAAATCTTAACACATGGAAGGGGTGAGGGTCTTAAGGAAGATTAGTAGATTTTATTTTAGGCCCCAACTTCAACAAAAATTAGGAGAGCCAGACCCCTATTTTATTAAGTGAAAGCCTCCACCCCAACACCACCAGGGGATTGGAGGGTAAGGGAGGGACGGTGACTGACCACCTCCAGGCTATTGATCCCAATCCTCTAGTTAAGTGGTGGGGATTGGACTCCAAGACTTATCAATACCCGAGTGGTCAACATGCAAGGGAAAGGGAGGGGGTCCAAACAGATCTCCTTTTATGGCAGATGCTTTTCATCCCAACAGTGATGGGTAGGGGTATGGGGTCCACAGGACCCCTGCATAGCATTATTGGTCTAATTAATAGAATGTATTCTTATTTAGTAGGAGAAGCAGGTCTTGTGAGGGCCCCAGAAAGGTCCAAATATACATAGAATATGAGAAAGAGACCACTCAACTGGCTTTAAAGGAGTGTACCTTGATGGACCTGTGATGGGTACACAATGTTTGGCTAAGCTGTGCATACACCTGGAGAACAAAAGTCCTGTTCTATCCGAAGGTCATTTTTATAGAGTTAGTGCAGGGTCGGTAAAGTGTGGCTCTTTAGCCGCCTTGTGGCTCGGAGCGTATCTCCCAAGCCCCACCCATGACCTCCAACGCCTATTCTGATTGGTCGCCGCTGGAGGAGGGAGCGAAATGGCACCCTCCTCATCTATGTTTGCTGACCCCTGAGTTAATGGAAAGAAGAGGGAAATTTATCAACAGGGCAAACTTTACAGAAGTGTAGTAACTTGTAGCAACCAATCAGAAGTTGTCTTTTATTATTCTTGCTTCCTTATACCAGAAAATGCTGACTTTTGATTGATTGGTTGGTTGATTGAATGGGTTACTAGACCTCTGTAAATGATTGTCCATGTTGATGAATTCACGTGTATATGTTCTGGATGCCATTCAACATGTGGTTTATTACTATACACAAACCAATATATGTTATGTATGTTTATGATGATCACCACAATAATAACATTCACCATATTGAAAGGCACATGCTTGGGACCTTACCCACTGCTTTATGTGACTAAAGGGATATCTTGGTACTGGATCATGCAAAGACATTTGTGTTGCATCATGGGTAGAAGAATTTACTAATGGTTCAGGAGATGCTACTAAACAGGATCCAAACAAGGGTTTTAGAGCTGCAGGGTATGGCTGGGGGTTCCTCCAGTATGGATCTCTCTCTAGACCAATGTAGTAGTCCCTCCAATGACCTAGATGGGTTTAGACAATTACAATATAATTCTCTTTGCTGTGGTGCTGTCAAACATTACTAGCTGGCATTTCTAGCTGGCTAACACCATTTCTACTGTGGGTTCAAATACATTGCTCCCCGGGGGTTTATTCATCAAAGGGCAAATTGCCATGTAGATGCATGAATTTGTAACAAATCAACACTTTCTCAAATTTTCTTATTCAACTAAGGTATTCATCAAAGTAAAAATCTGTGCAAAGAGTACTGGTGTAAATTCACTGGTTTGACTTACTCAGATGAAAGATTTGGGGGCTTACAAACAGGACTAAGCCAGAATCTGAGGATATTAGCACCCCCATGTGCAGCAAAACTAAATTGCATTGTTTTTTTTAGAACCTTCATAATACTCCCCTTCCTCTCGGACTAACTAAGTCAAAACTACAATAAGAGTGATATACACTAAGATCATTTCGACCTATTTCCCCGATTTTGTCTGTTTTGTTTCCTGCCGCATTTCCCTAATTTATATGAAGTCTAAAAAAAATGATTGATATTGATAAAAACATTGCTTTCAATAGAGCCCTTTAATATAAATATTGATGATATTTCTGCCAGGGACAGAAGTACCCTATCTCCATAGTGAATATTGGGATTTTGCCACCCTCTAACAAGTGGATACTTGTAATAGTAAAAAAAAACCACATAAATATCAGAGGAAAATGGGGGAAAAACAAGAGAAAATGGCAAAGAATTAGAAGACTGAAGCATTATATTTACCTATTTAACATTAAAAACAGGGGGTTATTTTATCTAAAGCTCCATAGGAAATAATAGGACTGAATGAGGTCTGTTCAACAACTTGGCTGCTATCAGTAAAGAAAAAAGCAATAAAATTCATTTAATTTTAACAATTACAAGTGCTGTATTTGAATAACTGTCTTTCTAATCCAGATAGGAATTTTTATTTATTTTGGTCCAGTAAGTACAGCCTGGATCTGCAACTGAACAGAAAGATATTCTAGTTAAAGAAATCAAGACTTATTTTCTAGTAGTTGGGGGTTGGTGAACTTACAAAAACCAAGAAAAACAGTCAGATAATTCAATCAGTAAACTGCTGAATTCCTCTAAGTACAGACTGCTAAAAATGAGCCAATAAACATCACATGCATGTG
Source organism: Pipa parva (assembly GCA_019650415.1). Classification (NCBI taxonomy): domain Eukaryota; kingdom Metazoa; phylum Chordata; class Amphibia; order Anura; family Pipidae; genus Pipa; species Pipa parva. The sequence continues at coordinate 11,067 of WMED01013566.1, read as the reverse complement.
TTCACTAATAAGCACTAGTGCCCAATTCAGTGGGAGTGCACAGAAGTGTAAATCTACTGAGCCCCATTGCCTAAAGTCTGAACAGTCGTGTAGAGCTGTGTATTTACGTCTGCTCTCCAATTCCCCATGTTTGCTTATTAAGCAAAATCTGTGAAGTGTTAAATACATGACTAATTTGAGTTACTATGCGAGTTACAAACTTACAGAGCGCTGCGCGCGCGTGCACAGGTACTTCTACTATTGACTAAAATGCGGACTGGTGCAAAGTTGAATGCGATTAGATGAACTGCCCAAAATTCACCTTTTTCACTTCATCACCTCAGACAAATTGTGACAAATTGGGTTGATGGCAGGGCTTCAGTGTTGCGTAAGATGACTATTCATTCAAAAGTGACAATGGCGACTGCGACTAAATGACAACACAGCCTAGGAACAAGGTGGCATAGAAATAGATAGAATATATATATTATACATTTAGTGGGACCGTGTGAGATTGACATTACTTTCCCGCACTTTTGAATTCGCCTCACTCTGCATGACTTCTCATCCTACTTCTATTCACCTGACTACGTCACACTACGCATCCGACAGTGATAGCACTTGTCTGCCTGTTGTACAAGTCTATTCTCCACTTACTAGAGAGAAACATATTTGTGACTATTTTGGCAATGCAACTCAAATTGTAGCGAAGTGAATTCGACAGGTAAATTTGCATTTTAGTGAATGAGGCCCATTTTCTTCAACCTGTAAGCGTAAGTTCCGTTGAACTGGTAAATTTCTGCATTGGGATTACTCAAAGGATTCTGGGAAATTTAGTCAAACTGTACCAAGGTGGGACTGGGATAATAAAAACCCAAACTATGAGACACAATGATGTTTAGTCAAACATCAAATAGACAAATATTTGTAAATAGACAAACGCTTTACTGGGGCGCCCAAGGAATTCTGCGTTGCTATTGGCTTTTAACGGTTGAATGTTGAACAGGTGTCAGGTACATTCACTGCATAAAAAACATTTATGTAAGTGTTCCGGAAAGTTCATCAGTATAAAATCTCACCCAGAATGCTCCAGGCCAATAATTAGTTGCATTCCCGAACGTCTGGGATCTGCAGTCACCTGTTTGCACAAGTAGTAATCAGTAGCCAACCATAGCAATGATTAAATGAGACCTAGAAAGCCTCCAGAATGCTTTACTGCCGGGCACCAAGCGTGAAAAAAACGGCTCAGTTTCAACACCCGAGCTGGGGGCCAATCAAGTTCGCCCTGGGTTTCACTGAGATCATTCGGTTATTTTGCAGACATTAGTGCTGCCCTGTGAGACTTATTCAGCATTATCACCGAGTCTGTGAATCTAGAAAATGTATTCAGCTTCAAATACGGGGATTTTTTTTTATGTCACTGTTAATTTGAATTGTTGGTTTGCTTGGGGTTAAAGAAAAAATTCAGATTTGTACTTTATTTTGCAAAAAACCTGAAAGAGCTTTGCATTGTGGGTAACTTAGTATCAATCTAACCACAGGGTCCCACCGAAACAATGTCAAAAATAGACCCCTGGGGTATACCAAGGGAAATAAAACCCCTCATTCCTGTCTCGCCACACCCTCAGCAGAAAATAGTGTAAGTGGGAGGAAGCACCAGAAGGGGCAATGTTTACTATAATTAGGAAGCAGTGTTGCCAACTTAGTGACTTTGTCACTATATTTTTAGCAAGTTTTATGGCCCCTCTAATGACTTTTTTTTTAAAAGCGACCAGCGACAAATCTAGCGACTTTCTCCGGTGGTATTGGAGACATGAAAGCACCAATCGTTCTGCTTCAGTTAAAACTGATCAGGACAAACACAATAATGTATTAGTAAATTGGAAATTCTGTAATTTGGAAAGGAGAAAAGACGTAAACATGATTTGCAGGGTCCAAATAGTTACCATAATTTCATCTCACATTGCCATTGACAGTTTTTTCTGTTATCTTTTTTGGTCTATTTAGATTGTTAATGTTGTTAAACTAAGATCATCTTTACAAAAACTGTTAAAAATTTGATGGCATAAAATGTTCTTTTGCTCTGTGACTTGTTGCTTCTAACTCAGGCCTAAAACTAAAAACAAACAAAAAAAAACTTCTGCCAGAGTGTCTCTTTTAAGGTCACTTTGTTGGTCCCAAGCCCAGATGAAAGAGGAAGGTTGAATATATTCTAACATTAAACAATATGGGACAAAATTGGTTTATGTAATGTGACTCTAGGCATAGCATTAAAGTCATGAAGTTATTTCATAAAATTCATTTGTAGTTCTAAACATATTGAGGATGTTTATTTATCTATTTGTCTCTCCAAAGATGTTATTCCTCTCTGCTACAGCCTGGATTACAACTACATGCAAATTTCCATTTATGCCAATTAGGCTATGACATCATATAGCGACTTCTAATGACTTTTAGGACAGCCGATAGCTACTTTCCTTACTGAGGAGTTGGCAACACTGTTAGGAAGGGGCTCACATTAAAAGAGACTGTTGGTGGGCTGCACTCAGTTTATTCCACATTTAGGGGGTTGTTTATCAAAGTCCAAATTTGTTAAGCCCAGCAAATTATCTCCACGTTGGGTCAGAAAAATTCACTACTCCTTATTCTGCTTTCAAGACAAATACCCTTGTTTATCACACACGCAATATCTTCCCCTTTTGAAGTACCTACATTTAGGTTATCTCTGGTTATCCCACCCATATCTCTGTTTACCTATTCTGTACCTATGTTACTAAGCCCTTTTCACCATTGCCTTTACTTATTACCCGGGATTGCTTCAGATTTGTAATTTATGATATTTAGACATCTCTATCTAGGATAATGTCAAGCCAATGACTCAGCTGCAGCAAATGATGTGGGCTTCCATCGGGGCCACTGGACATCACTGTCTGTTGGAAGTACCTAATTTTTAGTTCACTTGGTTGGAATCTAAATCTTTTCATAACAGGATGTTCTGCGCAGATCACAGAAGACCACCCACACTTGAAAGCAAAAATACTCCAAATACTTTTTAATCCACGCCTAAATTATTTCCCACAGGACCTTAAATCTTTCAGAATTTAAGGACATGTCATTTCTAAAGCCAAATGAACCCAATCTAGATAGGCTGCCACTGAAAGCATTCTACTCCCCTCAATTCTTGATGCGCAAGAAATTCTGGAACATGGATAAAGATGAGCAGGTCGGTTTAACATGCCTTTATTTACTTGTTCTCTCCAAATGAAAAAGTTCCATCAGGCCTGTCTATAGACTGGAGATCTTATTGAGGGTTTATGATAAGGGAAATCCATACTAGATTACTTTGGTGAGTCAAAATGGATGTAGGATAGTTCCCTCAAGGAAGTCTACAGCCCAAGAACAGAAATTCAACGAAGAGTATTTATATTTCCCAAGACTTCCACCTTCAAGAATATGAAATGTAGAAGAAATATTGCTAATAACCAATCTTCTGTCAAGGAATATTGATACTCCTATGGTGAGGCAGGTGATGATGGTTGAGTCATTCTGCGTACAGAATATACAGTTATGTTGCACTAATGTAATGTTAATATATCAGGTTGTTTTCTTTGTTCCAAAGTGAGTGTGTTTGTGTGATTCATTAGTTTTAACGCGAGAAGAATGTGGGGGCCATGAGTGTATTTTCTCTACTAGCAGAAATTCTCCTGACACTCTATTTGGTTGCTGTTACCTGCTAGGCTTGAATAAGTTATGTTCTGTTAGGGATATCTGGGTCCAGCCTTAGTTAATCATATGAATGTCCTCTACTAATGAGCAAATAGTATTGGGATCATACCACATCTTCTATGTCCTTTTGCCTCTGCACATAAGAAAATAAAATCAATGAGTAGCCCACCTAGGGCCTGTGGTATCCTGTGGGAACCTTATACAGCTTTTTTAGTTGCCCACTATGAAGTCATCTGCAAATGTGTTGTTTGTTGTGTTGTTTCCAATACATTGCTAAGACTGCATAGCTCCCAACCTGCCTGAACACTCATTTTTCATTGGAGTTTTTCTTTACACATCTTAAACCATGTGATCTGTGAAGCTTAAAGCTTTGGTTTACTAGATTTGTATAGTGCCAACATCTTCTGTAGTGCCATGCACAGTAAAGGGGAATATATAAAATAACACATTACATTGTATACAAGTGCCACAGTGTGGTTCAATGTAAAGAAGCAATAGGACTAAAGGGCCCTGACCACAAGAGCTTACAATCTGAGTGAATGAGAAAATATGCATCTAAATACTGTTAATGCGTTATAATGATAGCAAGTATTGGCCACATGTAAGACTCCCTAGTATTCAAAGCAAAGGCAGGAATAAAATGGTTAAGACCAGACACAAACCCCCAGATTTTTTTTCCATAAAACCAGCTGAGAGTCGTTGCTCACATCAGCCTTTAATTCTTTGTGGTGATGTTTTATTAAGTCTACAGAAGGAAAAGCCACAAGCTTAACCTTACGGATCCACATTATGTCAATCATACCTGCTGTTTGCAAGACCACGGACTGAGTATTGAAACTGATTTATATCCAGGTGTTATGATGAACTCCTTCACCGATAGGCAGTTTTTGTTACCTACTTGTAAAAGAGGCAGTCAACGAAGCATGGAGCCATAAATCACCCAGAATCCTCTGGGGAACAATGAGTTCTTATAACACTCAAATGTGCCAGAGACTAAATTAAATACATGTTTAAAGATCAGTTTGTTCGAATCACCAAGAACACAGTCATGGGAAGTATTGCACGTTTATAAGCAGTGTTTATCTCAAGTTTATACACATACAGTATGTTACCTTATTGTGTGCTAATCACAACAACATTTCTTCTGAGCCACCATTTTGTCTGGCTCAGCTGAGGCATTTACCAAAGACTGTCTGGTACAAAGGCATTTAGAGGCCATTCAAGGCTGCCATCAGATGCCATCAGGAGTATTCATCAACAGCTGTAACCTTTCTAGACGTCTAGTAATGCATAGCAACCAATCATCTGTTAGCATTCATTGGTATATGGAAACTATACTTCTGAAAGACAAATTCTGATTGGTTGCTGAGGATTACTAGAGATCTGTATATGATTGCTCCTGTTCATGAATACCCCGCCCTTGTGTCTCAAAACCTATTAAATACCCTCTCCATTTAAACAAGACCTGGCTCCTGTAATGCTTTAAGCTACTGGGCACATGGTAAATTAGTTCAATTTCATTAATGAATTTCCCATTAGTCTCAGTCATTAGTTTAATTTTGTTCTTATCATTACTGATAGCAACCATGTTGTTAAACAAGCCTCACCAAGTTCCATTGTTTTCTATGGTGCTTTAGATCAGTGATGCCCAACCTTTTTTGATCTGGGGGCCATATAACTTTGCGACACGCTTGTCATGGGCAGCTTCAAAGTCACAACCACAACAAATTTTAAAGTAATAACTGCTACAAATTTCCATAGTAAAGTCGCAACTGCAACAATATTCTTATTATAAAGATGCGACTGTGACACTAACAGTCTATTGCAACTGTTTTTAGCTGGCGAATTCACACTTATACGTATCAATTTGGAATTTGAGCCGTGGGCCGTTTAGTACTGAATATGGCCTGCGGGCCGTAGGTTGGGCATCACTGCTTTACATAATACATCTACAGGCAGTGAGCCTGTAATTATCGATCTCAACAAATCTCGCTATACTTACTGCGATAAACTTCCAGGTGTTCGCCTGATTGAACTCGGAGCTTTTCCGAGTTTAATAAATTTAGCCCTTGGTCTATAAACATAGAACCCAAACATTTGCACAATCCCCCAGCTTACATTGTTTTTGTATTAAAACTCTTCAATCATAAAGTATGGCTATACTGCTAAGGCCGGGCTCACACAAGCGCATATATACTGTGTTTAGAAAAGTAAAAAACGCATGCCACTAATCCCTATTGCACTCACCTGCTCTGACCACATTAGCATTAATGCCGGCTAAAACTTCTTGCCGTGTATTTGATGAACACAGCACGAAAAATGCGAGCAAATAGGAGGAGCTGAGAACACCGAAGGAATGTTCACACTGCGCTGAGTAAGTACAATAGATAAGTGCGTCCTGGAGATATGCTAGCCTGAATTTGCTAGTGTATTTTCGGGAAGACCTTTTCTAAAAGCGCAGTGCATAAATGTGCTAGTGCGAACCCGCCTAAAGCCATCCATAGTAGGGGTGGAAGAAGTATTTCTACAGTTCGACCAGTTAAAATACATTTTCTTGCGATAATACTTTACTTCATTAAAGCAAGCTTAAAGGAACAGCATCACCAGCAAGAGGATACCAAAATTAATATTGGCATGGAATCCATGACTTATTTAGTACTTGTGAGGTTTGAACTGAAATTTAATTTACTGCTTAGCATTTGTTAAATGTAGACAAAGTTTATCTGTCTAATAAATCTATTTAGTTTACTAAAAAATAAAAGAATATTATTTTAAAAGAAAACATCACACCTTATTATTATTCAGAATATGAGGAAACATAGATTAAATGTCACCTATTTTTATTGGGGTTACTTTCCTTTTAATCTTTTTAATAATTTTGTTATTTGCCAAGGACAATTCCTATCTGTCTGATCCCCACAACGTGCCACCAATACCAGTTTTTAGGGTAATGAGATTCGGCTGGTTTTTAACCAGTTAAATAAGTCATTGTGAAGGTGCTCGTCGCTAAGAAATACATATTTTTCTGTATATATTTACAAAAATCTGCTAAAAGACGGAGAAATGCTAAAGGCACTTAACAAAATAAGTGGATACAGCTGTGTAAATCTATGTACAGATTGTTCCCTAATAAAGAAAGAAAGGTCAAGTTCCCCCATTTGTAAGTCAATAAAAAAAAAACACAGTAGGGAAAACTTAATCATTAGTAGGAGCTCTTCGTTCTGTCTCATTTAAATCAACTGAAAGTTCCTCACTAAAATAAGCACTGGAAATATGTATATGGTTTTTATTCATTAGCATGTTCCTCTGGGGGTATTGACTGCTCTGTGGATTCTGGTTGGTTTATATTGGCTGCTCTGTAGATTCTGATTGGTTTATTGTTTTACCCAACCACACTGAGCACTCACTATGAGTTTGGACAACGCAGAATGAAACTGCAAAATAAATTAATATATTCCTGTGACAGACAAGGCAGAAGGTACCGAACTGAGGGGAGGACTGGTGGACTGGGGACTTGGAACTTGGCTATCCTAATAATAATAATATATTAATAATCCTATATTGTACGGGTTCACCCTGGGTCTGAGATGGGTGATGTAATTATTAAAAAATTGTAGGTTCCTTTGTTTGAGGCCTTTATCAAGTGTGGGACACTTGATAAAGGGCATAAGACCCGAAACATGTAGTGTTTATACCTTAACCCAATAAAGAGTTAGAGCACTGCCTGTGTGTGTGGTTCTTCATTTTCATTATTGTGACCATGGGACTCGAGCCTTACAAAGGGGACTCTTCTAGGGAATCTGTGACGCTTGAGAGACATGTGTTTTAATCAAGAATAAACTGTATACACCAATCAGTCATAACTTTAAAACCACCCATCTAATATTGTGTTGGTCCCTCTTGTGCTACCAAAACAGCTCTGACCCATTAAGGCGTGGACTCCACAAGACTTCTCTTCTGTGGTATATGGCACCAAGATGTTTGCAGCAGATCCTATAACTTCCAAAAGCATGGCCTTCATTAGACCTGTTTAGCAGCACATGCCATAGATTCTGGATGAATGAAGCAGTTGTACCACTTTTAATAGGTATTAACCAGTGTGCACTGGAAACACTGCACAAGGTCTTTTTGGAATGCCTATTTTCCCTCCTTTCAACACACCAGCTTGTGAACTGATTCTTCACTTTATGGATATTGTAAGCCAGTCCTTGGCAGGATCCAGTCTAATGATAAAATCAATGTTAGTCATGTCATCTCTTAGTGGTTCTAATGATATTGCTGATTGGTGCATGACTCCCTAGTGTCCGGATTCTATGGGGTCACCAATTCTCCACCCCACCCGGTACCTGATGACTGGTTTTGTTGCCCAGCCAATCAGGAGGCAGTAGATGACTCCGGTGACCAGGGTTGGGACTATGGGTAGGCAGCATGAGTACCCTTATCCCAGTTGGTGCCCACACAACCCTAATGTAAATAATTCACAGAATATGAACTTAATTCTCCAGTGAGTTACCACTTTCTAAATACATTTGCTGAATGGGTTATTTGGTTTCTGCATAAACTTTTACACTAATTAATAATTTTAAAAAGTTAATTTTTGTGCATTCAAGTATAAGCAAATTTTAATTCAATTACAGCATATGTACAATCACAGGATCAGGCCAATCAGAGCATTAGAATGTTCACATGGTTAATCAACCTTAAGCCAGTCAGAGTAATGGAATGATCACAGGGTTAGAATAACCTTTAAGCAGACAGAGCCCTAGAATGATCACAGGTTTAGAACAACCTGTAACCAATCACAGCAATAGAATGCTCACAGAATTTTATCAACTGTAGCTAATTAGGGTTTACAAATAAAGAACAACCCATAGCCAATCAGATCATTGTTTACAAGTCCCGCCCAACCAGTAGATTAACCAGTGCACTGGAAACAGATGAATCTGTGGCCAATTAGAAAGTCAGAACATTCATTGTACCGAGCCAGCCTGTAGCCAATCAAACCTACAGAATATTTGCCCAACTAAACTAATGAACTAACTGCCCTAAAACATAATAAATGTGTGCCCCAAGGTTAAATATGCCAAGAAATTATTAGTGAATTTACCAAACATCTGCCAGATTGAGCAGCTCAGTAACTTAACGCTATCACATGATCCTGCAAACGCTATCGTCAAGTTCAACACTGCTTATTTTCCATGCTCAGATACGACAAACTGTTAACAGATGTATTTCAAATTGACACACTGGAAGTCAATGGCGAGCTTACATGAACCAATAAAATACTTCCTTCCACTCTCTGGTTTCTCTGGAATTTCATTTTATTTGGAAAACGACTTGTATGTTTTAACCAGAGAGAGCGCAAGGACATTACACAAATGTAGGTTATTTCACAAGGATGGGAGAAAAAATAGCTGTAACTTAATATAAACGACACCTTTGCATCAGTGCAGAATCAGTACTATCATTAGAAACCAAAATGGGTGATGGTATGCGCTCTAAAGCAAAGGATTACGTCATGTATGGAGAGAAAGAAAATAGTTTAGCGCAGTTAATTCTCTCTGTTTATATGAAAGTTATTTTGCCCTGTAAACATTCTAAGGGAATCGGAAAAGAAAAGCTAAGTTTCCCAAAGCATCGATGGGAAAAAGTTAACTTAGCATTTTACAGAATCGATGCTGTACCCACAGACTAGACACAGGGACTATTTAAACAAAGGTAAATGTACTGTATATATTTAAAAAGCACTGTAATTGAAGATAAATTTGGCTTTAATGCAGACTAGGAAACAGTGCAGCAGAAAAGACATGGTCCTGTAAGTATGGTAACCCCCCTAGAAGAATCACTCCCTTGACACTGAGGGGGTTATTGACTAAAGTGAGAATTCCATTGTGAAAGTAAATTCTCATCACTTCTGGTGGTTACGCCCTGATTCTCTACTCCTTATTGACTAGACCGTGACAATATTCCCATAATGAAACGTGACCACAACAGTAGCCGTCTATTGGGTAGTGTGTAACTATCATTAGCTAGCGAATTCACACCTTTACGCAACAATTTGGACTTTAGTCAATAACCCTCTGAGTCTTTATTGTCACTTTTGAATGAATTATTGCATTTCCCCAAACTGGAGCTCTGCCATCGACCCTCTACTTTGCCACTTTGATCTGGCGAAGTCAAACAGGCAAATTCAGAGAAGTACGCTTTGTTGAATGGGCAAATTACCTCTGGACGCCCCTGCAAAGTGCTCCTTAAGTCTTTGACCATTGTAAGGACCTGAACTGGATGTACAGGTACATTGGTTATTTGATGCGAGAATCTGGCAAAGTGACAAATGGACATGAATTCTGACCTTTATGCAACTGTTCTAAATTTCTTTAATAAGCCCCTGTATGTTCAGTGGGGTTGAGTTCAGGTTACAGGGAAGTCAATGATTTTTGATGTGTGTATTGGGTAATTTATAAGCAGCATGACTAAAGGGACAGTTACACAATTACAATATCCATTTATCATGTGTGCCTTCTGGACTGTGAGTTATTCAATGACCCTACAAATAACGAACATTGGTGAAGCAGAGTAGATTTTAACAACGCGATGCTTACACATAAGGAATGTTCATTCAAACATTTAGATATGTGTCTTACTTTGTGATGTAGTAGCTCCTTCATTATAAAGGATTATGTTCCCCCCATTCAGATTTATGCGGTTATTTTAATTCCGCTCGAAGCCCCATGTCCTATATAACTCAATGTGAGTCCTTGTGTGTTTGTATGGTTACGCAATTCCTTATAAAATTCCCCCCCTGAAAAACTGTTATCCGCTATGTGAAAACTCATTCTTTCTGGCCTTAAATGCATCTCTGAAGGATCATTATCCTTTTTTTATTTGTGACACGGACGGACAGTACGAGAGAAGCACAAAATTAACTTGGACAATTGTTGAAAAATATGAGCTTGGTAGAATATAAATAATACAATATACTTTTATCTAATCTGTCATTTTTTAAAATCTTTTTTTATGGAAGAGGATGGAAAAATGATCCAATATAGGACAAAATAAACTAAAATTGAAAGTATTTTTTTGGCATTTTCACCCATTTTTCATCTATTTTTCATGTGATTTTTGGGTGAAAAAATACCTTTTCGATTTTAGTAAATTTCATCCATATGGGTATTTAACATAACTAGTCTACTGGACACTCTACATAAATAGTCTAATGGGTATTTAACATAACTAGTCTACTGGGCACTCTACATAAATAGTCTAATGGGTATTTAGCATAACTAGGCTACTGGGCACTCTACATAAAGGGGGGAATTCATCAAAGTCCGAATTCGCATGAGTTGTTGGCTTCGCGACAAT
>WMED01013564.1:1065-14362 GCA_019650415.1 Pipa parva | reverse complement strand
TATATATATATATATATATATATATATATGATTATACTTGATTTTCTTAATACACAAACAGTCATTCAAATTTTTCTGGCAAGAAAAGATATCATGACATGACTACACCACGTCGACTCTACTTGATATTATTTCTTTAACTCAGAGAAAAATAAAGAAAAAAAAAAGGGAGTACGAAGTTAAGCATGGAAGAATCAACTATAAGCTAAATAAATCACAGTTATATTGATGGATTTATCTGTATCAAGGAATGATTTGCCTTTCAATTAAACTGCTGTACACGTCACCAATCATGGGAACTTCTCAGTAAAAGATGAGGAATGTAAGGCTGAAGACTCAGTCAGGGGAATTCATCAACAGAGGCAAACTTTAAAGAAATATGGAAACCCATAGCAACCAATCAAAGATTTTTTTTTTATTATTCTTGCTTCCTTTTACCAGAGAATGCTGACTGCTGATTGGTTGATATGGATGACTAGACCTCTGTAATCGATTGACCCTGCTGATGAATTCCCCTGAGTATCATTTACAGAATCAGAGACTTTTTCTGAGACTCTTTTATAAAAAGAGAACTACCATACTCATAATATTTGATTCAAATAACAATGATGCTCAAAAGGAGCAAAAAGCACAGAACTTTCTGGAAAAAAAAACGTTATTGTTGTTATTTGGATCAGAGGTTTTGTGGAGTTTGTGGAATATCTGGAAGAGGTAGAGCAATTAAGGCTTGCTCTAGCAAATTCTATCACAACTACCCATAATAAATATTGCTAATCACAGGTGTTCAGCCAACATTTCAGCTTTTTATAGGAAGAAGGAGGTATCTATCTCTGGTTATCTGGTTAAAACAAAATATTCTTAATCCACTAAGGTAAAGAAGAAGCAAAACTGTCTTATTAGCTGAATTCTTCTCTTTACAACTCATCAGCTAGCAAACTAGTGGAAATTGCCCCCTTAGTGGTGCAAAACCATTAATATTGGTAGCGATCATAATAAATGGAGAGAGGGGTTCATTTACTAAGGTGCAAATTCCACTGTCAAATTCACAAACAGCGGATTCCCATAGCAAATCTGCTACAATTTCCCCACTGTAAAGTGCGACAATTTTTTAATGGTAAAATTGCAACAATTTTCCAAAAATAAAGTCACGACTGTGACAATATTCTCATTATAAAGACCATGAATAAGCGCCTACAGTGCGAAACGCGTAGGCTTTGATTTTATGTACCTTTTAAATATGCACAAATAAAGGAGATCTTTTAACTTCAAGGGAGTGCCGGAGTCTTCATAGCATTTGCAGTTATAGACGTCCAAACTTCCTCCTGAGCACCCGCACCTTTACTGGCTTGATTTGGGGATTGTAGCGGTCAGTAACCCTTTTGTATTTGTAAAGACGCGACTGCAACAATAGCATCCTATTGCAACTGTCTTTATCTGTCAAATTCGCACCTATACACAACAATGTGGACTTTAGTTAACCCCTCAGAAGTTATATTGGACTACATATCATTTGCTATTGCATAGATGTTTTGCAGGCCTTGTCCCCAATTAATGTAGTCAGTTATCTACTGTTATACATAAATGGATGGATGCACAAATACACATACTGCAGTATTAATACCAAATTTACTCAGTGGCACATTTATTAAAGTCGAATTACTTATCCCAATAAAAACGAATTTGGTTAGCTCTGGATTTAGTGATATCAATAGTATCACCTATTTATCAAAGCATCCCAATAAAAACGAATTTGGTTAGCTCTGGATTTAGTGATATCAATAGTATCGCCTATTTATCAAAGCACTGGAAGGCATTATCGCAGTGGATATCTCTGTGTATCGATATCTCTTGATTTAATGCTGTTCTGCATTATTTACTAAGATAAGTGTTTGTTTTTTTTGGGCTATTTCTGTTGCTTAATATATCGCCACTCTCTGGGTGGCGTTATCCATTACTTTCAATGGGGCTGTAGTCTGGAGTTATGTTTTGTGTAACTTATCGATATCGATATACACATGGATATCTATATCGATATTGATACCTATATCCATCCCCATAGACGCAACCGGTACCACTGCTTCTACAGATATCGATATCGCCGGGATAAATGCATATAACGCTCTAGCAGCGCTATTGCCGCACAATAATAAATGGGCTACGGGGATATCATCCAATATCGCTAAATCTACGGCGATATCTGGAGATATGAGAAATGCGACTTTAGTAAATATGTCCGGCTCTTTTCCACAGAAATATTTTAACATTCTTTTGAGTTAAAAACGTTTGAAAAAAAGAGTATATAAACTAACATTTGCTGCACTGCTGCTGAGAAGTCCCATAATAATGGTACATTAACATATGTACATGCAAAAATAAGTTATACAGCAGAAAATATGGACACTTGAAAAAAATGATAATATTAATACATATAAAATAATATTAATCCTTTACACCTATCTAATTGCTTCATTACAAAAGATAGTAATAAACTTCTCTAATTTGCTGTTTGGTTCATTTTCATCCACAAGACTACTCCTTTATTTTTCAATGCTTCGAAATTCCTATAAAGTAAATGTCAAAAGACTTTATCCAGGACCAAAATGAGGAAAATAATAGTTAGAACAGTGTGATAAATCTGTGGAAATTGTTCCTAAATACATTCTTATAGAAAAAGACTGAAATTGAATTAATCAAAAATGTGATTCTGAAGGATTTTATAATAGAAAAAGCTACAAATCTGAAAGACAGTTCCCAAACGCCTTTCCGTAACATTAATAGGCCTGTATTATTAATACACCGGAATATTGGTGGCAGTGTAATACAGTTCTTCTGCTTGACTTACCAAAACGCAACTAAATAAAAGTAAAAAAATAAATAAATAAAGTTTTCCAACATTGATGCTAATTTTTAAATACTTTCCTGCAGGAAAATATCAAGAAATATAACTGCATTAAGCTTTCAAAACAATAATATAAATATTAGATTAAGAATCTATGCCCCCAACCTTTTAGAAATCACAAAAAGTTAACCTCGATTAATTTTAGTTAATTAATTCATTTTGTTATTGGGTTTAATTATGGTTGTTGAACTGCATGGAAGCAGTTATTGGAGCCCAGTATTTAGTAAATCAAGTAAATATACATAAAGTTACTTCAGTTCTCCCTGAGGAAGTCCCCAAAGAGGGACGAAACGTGTAGGAGTTTATGATTTTTTGCCAATTTTGTGAATATTCAAAGTGATCTTGCTGCTTTTACCATGTGACTGCATCCATTTACAATGAGTGCAGCCATTCATTTTTTTAACTGGCTATACTATTGCAGTTTCTTCTCTGATGCAGATATTGAATTTAAAAGGATCCTTATGAATCACATTGCTTGATTATCTTGCGGCTATATTAACAAGAGTCAACATTGTGAAGAAAATCTTTTATTTTTCCTCTCATGATTTAAAGACATTCTATACCATATTAGATTTTCCTTTTTAAGGGGCAACGTATGTCCTCAGTGGAATTATAAAGTTACCTACATCTCTGTATTCCACCTAAAATACATGGACCAGAAGATACAACATCCCACTGCATATAGCATTGTAAAAGATAAGCTGGTTATTTAAGCTGATCAAGGCAAGTTTGATAATTTTCAAATTTCACTTTAACTTTATTGTGATAAATGGACAGATGTTACAATTTGCTATACTCTGAGCTGTTGCTTACTGTAAGAGCCAGATTCTGTTTCTCTCATTTTTATAGTTGGGTCTGCACAACATTAAAGGCTTACCATTGACATTTAATATATACACCTTTCACAGAAGATGATATGTCAGACTTGCATTGCTCATAGCTCAATAACTATATTATTCACATGATGAGGTCATCCTGCCCATGTGGAACTGGATATATTATATAAAGTAGAACCCAGTAGGTTTTAATCAAAAAATTCATTATCAAGGTTGAATGCTAAATTAATATTCCCATACCTTTCACTCAATATATATGTGATTACAATACTAGAAATAAAGTAAAAGCAAGAGTCCAACCAAAAAGAAATACCCTGTAACACTTATCCTTTAAATACCCACAATCCTTTTTCAGAAACCTCGAGAATTAAAATTATCTGTGAATTCTCAAAATGTCAAAAAAATATCAGTTCTATAAGACAGCGGTCATTAATAAAATAACAACATGCGAGTCTAAACTTGATGTCATTCTACTGCGAAAACACTGTCCATAGACCAGCAATTTGAAAAAAAAAAAAAAAAAAATTAATTCTTTCAATCAGTTTTCAAAATAATCTCACAGTTACCTGATACTCTTTCTGTCATTAAAAAAATTGCAAGAATTCAAATGGGCGTTAGCAAGTTACCCGTTCAGCCTAGCAAAAGAATTAAAATAGACTGGAAAGTATGTAAGTTACATTTTTACATAGAAGCAGCAGTATAAACAGATCTTTACAGGATCACAATAGATAAAGGGTAATAGAGCTTCTATAAAAACAAGGATTATAATTAAGATTGTGCCACAAAGAATAAACAATATCGACATCTTTTAAAGGAGTATATATCAGAGACAGGCCTTGAAAAGATGTGTCTGAAAGTCTTCATGGGTATTTTTTTTTCTTGCGTATAATGAATGAAATAATGCATTTTCCACCAATATATGTCTGAATGTCACTGATTTAAACATCATCATGTTTTTATTACAGTGACAGAAAATACAGACAAAAAGTATACAAGATAATTCACAGTGAAGGTTCACACTATAGAATGAAATCTCACTTTTGCATTTCAATCTCCTTGTGTTTTTTTATCACTCCACCTATATTTCTTTATTACAGAAGAGGTTGGTGTATGTCAGAAAACTAAAAGTTTTATTGAATATTAGGGAGTTAAAAGGATTTGTTCATCTTTTTTTTCCATATTTAGTTTTCTACGATTTAGAGCAATACATGTTGTTATATCAGCTTGCCTGTCACTGAAGTCAAAACTATATATTATTGAATTGCAGTGTACGGACAGGTTTAATTGTTAAGAAAAATGCTGGCTCTAACGTATAAAGCATCTTCCAATCTCCACTAACCAGATTCTTAAACAAGAAAGAAAAACCTAAAAAATCCTATTTTCTATATAGGTGACATTGACGAACATCTAAATCATACCAGCTATTATTCAAAAACATTGGAAAAAAAAAAACATTGATGTCATAAAAAGATTTTACAATAACTTAGGAGAAGAGAAGTTTCAGTATTTTGAGAGAGCAAGCAACTTGAAAAAGAAGATATGCCTTAAGGTAGTTTTTAGGAAGCTTTACATTTCACAACTAGTGGATGATATTCATCAGAATTTTAAAAAATTCTAAGACCTGGTAAGCATACATAATAACACAGGGACAGATCCAAGACAATCCTGAGCCTAAAGTTACTGATGTAACTCATTTTATTAACATAGATATAATATTTTATCCAATAAATATGCCAATACAATCTTAAGTAAAATCAAAATGTATAAGTCCTAATAATATCTTAAATGCAGAAATGCTACAAAATGACATAAGAACGCAGTAACATGACAATAGAGATCACACAAATGTAACTATTTTTGCAGTGAAAAGATTGCAAGCTTTCATAAAGCAACAGTCATTTTACTTTTGCATGACTAGTTAAATATACTTTCTAATTCAAGATTATCAGTTCTAGGAAAAGACTTTGACAGACGTCTTACTTAAAAGAACAACTTAAAACTGAAATGCCACTGACAGCAGCTAGAGCATTTAAAGAAGAATCTGAATACAAACTGAGCTGAAGAAAAGCTAAGCATCACACACATCACAGAAATTTAAGTTGAGGTCCTCATTCCAGTTAGTTACCTCCGTAGATAAAAGTTCCCGCTACGTATTTGTGTCCTGTACACAGCTGAAATTTTGGTGACTGTGATGTTGGCCAGAACAGCTGAGACTATGAGCTAGTGATTAAACCCTAAGGAACACATTTCTTTTTCATCTGTACAGGATTTTTTGGCAAATATATGGAATCCTGGACATTACCATTTGTTTTCGTTAAAAATTGTAACACATTCCTATTACACTAGTTATGTGATATAAAAATAAATAGGTAGGTGGCCTGTGCACATTATGGATAAAGTGACATGGTTCTATGTGGAAACTATACTGTCTTTCTAGATAAATATGTTAGAGGATCAGAAGGAGAACCTTCTTTTCGGGCTTGATTTATGAAAAAGTACCCCCTGCTATGCTGAAACACAAAACACTGACTCTCATTTGTGGTTGTACAATAAGCATGAAAAGTTCTTAAAGTGTTTATGATAAGACAATTTAATATAACAAATTGGTGTTTATAGTCACACCATATTAATCTTTTTATACATGTTCAGTCTCACAGCTAAGGACTGCAATACAATTTTGGATTTATTCATTCTTATATAGCGCTACTATATTACGCAGCCGTTTTCAATTATTCATCATTCACTTCAGTCCCTGCACCATGGAGCTTACATTCTAGTTTTCCTATTCAGTCACACACACAGATGTATGTTTTTGGATTGTGGGAGGAAACTGGAGTGTCCGGAGGAAACCCACGCTGCAGGTGCGGAAAGAACATACAAACTCCATGCAGATGAAGTCCAGGGTGGAACCCTAGACCCAGGACCCAGCGCTGCAAGGCAGCAGTGCTATCCACTGAGCTACCGCACTGCCCACGATTAATCTCTTCTGGTCATCATTTATCATCAAACGCCCAATATGTGTATAACTGCTTTATAGATCTTCCTAACATTTTTAAAATGGACTTACAAAATAAGGGTCAACCAACATATTCATAATTCACAAGCCTTGGTCTCCCCATCTTTAAATTCAGGTTTCTAGATAGGATTCTTTATGGCAAATGAAAAACTTAGTAAGTAGTATTATAGCAAATCAACTGCAATAATTGTCATTGGCTTATTCTAAAAGATCTCAATGCACTTCATTCAACAACTATTGATGGCGCTCTTATTTTAGGCCAAGGCCCTGCCAAAGAGTTTGCAATAGAATGATTGGTTCCACAAGGGTATAAGAAAGCTATTAAGCTTCTTTATTATAAAATCCATCTCTTTGTTATTGTATTATATTATGACAAAGTAAACATATAACTAAAAACAATACATGCACAGGCTCTGAAACAGAGAGGTATAAGATACTGGAAAACTTATATGTCTAGACAAAGGCAAAGACCAAATCCAATATGTGTTCAAAAGCTTGTTATAATATTCATGAAGGATGAACAGTAGATGTAACAATTACAACTGTTGGGATGTTGTCCCTGTAGAAGGGGGTATGTCTGAAGGTCTATACTATAGTGGGCGAGATTCAATGGAGATCAGTCACCCATTCTATTTATAGACTTGACTTCTGCATAGAAAAATTAACTACATTTTAAGGACTATTCTTCTTCAAATCTCTAAATCCAATCAAAACTCAAACTAAATCTTGAATCTGGTGTCTTCCCATAACTTTGTATTAACTTTACCCAGTGGGAGTATGACATAAAACTGGCACTGTGTATGCGTATATATATATATATATTATTTTGTATTTATTTACTTGAAGGTATAGGTTATATTGTTTCTCTACACATTCCTTACAATAGTTGAAGTACAAAATATATGACATATTAAAAATTATATGAAATATTACCATTCATGTTTTAGTCATTTCTTTACTGAAAAAACTGATTTAATTCAGAATTTACATGCAAAATCACATGTAATTAGAAAAATGTGTAAGTATCAGTATGTATAATTTTATCTTAAATAAAAAGTGATGGGTTGTTGTGATTCACTATGAAGTTAAGATTTAATGAATTTTTTTGGTTACTTAAGCTAAAAGCTTTTGTCTAAAATCAAACAAGTAAATCAATTATCAAATAACAGCATTAAACTATCAAAGGTGCTCATCACTAACTACTTTAGAATTGAGTATTGCTTTCAGTTAATTAAATATGTTTTCTGCCTCTCTTTTTTTATTGGAGATCAATTTTCAAAAAATGTACTTGGAGGAATATGGCAATGAAACAATATGCTATCAAGTAAATTCTGAAATTAATATTAGTATTCTAAGTAATTTGACACATCCCAGAAAAAGCACTGTTAGCATCAGTTGGTTGATAAAATGAATCAGTTGTCAGCTGCAATTGTAAAATGTAAAATAATATTTGCCGCAGTACATAGCTTTGTTAAATTATTTCAGTATCAGTAGAAAGTGACTTACGGTAACCAGGCAAATTCAGCGATATAATTTTTATTTTAAATGCCTGAAATTTTTTTTTAGCAGTTTCTGTGACGTTTTCATAAAATTGTGGATTCACTGTGTAAGTATTAATTAAAATTCAAGGTTTATGCACAGCATCATGGAAAAAAAGTCAACAAAAATGTTTCTATAACACATTGAATAGTGACTTCTTACTAATAGGCAGAGCACAGTACCAGTTTCCTTATAACACAAATATAAAGTGAGTCCTTCCATAAAAATGTATTTAAAAAAAAAAAAAAGACTCCACTGGCTGACTCCATGTGCACATGTACATATATTCAAAGTTTATCCTTCACAATAAAATACAGTCCGATTAAAATAGGATTGTGATTATCAGAGTGTTCAGGTTTAACTTCATAAACCGTGCACATATACAGGATATAATAAACACAAACATATGAAGGTTTTTATGTATGACACATGTAACTAAATGACAAAAAGCATGAATCTGTCTTTATAAATGTAAACATAAATCTGAAAATAACAGGGCTGTATTAAAACAAATATGCAGAAACCTCGGCTAAGCATTGTGTATGTGTGTGTGTGTGTGTGTGTGTGTATATATATATATATATATATATATATATATATATATCTCATAACTATAATTTTAGAAAGTAAAAGTGTAAAAATATGTATAAAATAATTGTCCTTTATACAGGTATTCTGATGTACCCGTATATATTTTTAGATTTATATTTTTTCAGCTCAGGGTTAATTTGCCTAGTTTTAACTGTTCATCTGCTGCAGTGACAAGCAACACATTGCACCAGAAGCCTTCAGGATTTCAGATTCCAATCCATGCACAGAGCCACAAAAACCAGCAGCACAAAGTGTGGTCTGTCTGCAGATTTGTGACGTTAATTTGAAAACTAAACACTATCGGCCAGACGAATCTATACATAATTTACAAATGATTAAAGGGCAATGGTCAGAACAAGCACAAGGGGTCATTCGTATTAGCAGAGCCACATGGCACACACCAGGATGTCTGCAAGGCGGACAGAGAACTGACTCAAAGCAATATTAGCCTAAATATCACGTATTCTGGCACCAGAGATATTTACATGTCTCTTCTTCATCTTCTTAGCAGCCTGCATGTAAAATGAGACTCAGTATAAGTGTATAAGTGTAATTGTGTGCAGTTTTTTCCCCTGTGGCTTTAAACTATGCTTCTTCATTGGTAAAATAATCTATCATCAGTGAAAATAATGTGTAATTCACCAATCATTACTTTTTATTAATAATACAAGCAAGCATATTGTATACACCTGTACTTGCACATTCACTCACACACATATGAATACTTTGTAAACAAACCCAGACTATAAACATTGCTATGTAATTAGACACGTACACACATACACAGGCAGCATAAAAATGATATCAATAAACTAACACACACGCACTCTCTCAAGCACACATCAGAATATTTTATACATTCCCAAGCCATGACCACTGACATGAAACTATATACAACCTAAACCGATAGAAAGGCATATAGTGAATAGGGAGACAGATGAACAGATAGAAGCAACTAGTGGCTGTATCTGTTTGTGTACATGATTACCTATGTCTATGCATGGTGTTTCCACATGGGTGAGAGTTCTAGAAATAGAACACTTTTAGATATTAAATATTCAAACAGGATTTGCTATAGTGCCACAATAAATAATTCAGTTTCCTATAAATAAATCTTCTGCAAAATATATCTGTCCCTCTAAATCCAAGAGCTGCTTTAAAATTCTAAAGGTCTTAATGATGGCTTTTTCTAATGGGCCACGGTGTGTCAATGATGCAATTTAAATTATAAATAAATTCTAGCAACATAAGTTACACTTTTTAAAGTGAATTATTCATGTATTTATGGAATATGAATTTGATATTCAATCGCTACAAAAGAAGAGTTGGAGAAAAGAAATTAAAGTTTTGCGACTGAAACAAAAGTGGTTGGAACTCTGTTCCAAAGAGCTTACATTTTAGAAGGAAATAATTATTGATAATGTGATAGTGTTATGCACTATGCAAAGATTTCATTTAACATTAACACAGCATTTAAAAACTGCTTCACTTCCACTGAAATAAAAAGCCAATAAATTATACTATCTTCATAATAAAATCTCACTGGAGTTTAAAATATATTATCTCATTTTAAAAAAATAAGTAACACCATAAAAAGTAGTGTTAAAAATAATAATAATTCAGACCTATTGTGAGTACGATAAATGCATTTAAACCAGTCATTTATCAGAGTTTGTAAAACAAGATGAAGAGGTGAATTCTGAATACCTTGGGATTTCTCTAATTTCAATGATTTACAAAACAGAGAATTCTGACAATGACCTGAATATGTACAAACAATGAAAAAAAGCCATTAATCGTAGCTAGTAAAATACACAAAAGCTGTTTTCCAGCCACAACTTCAATATCTGGGAGAAAAACTACAATTTTAAGTTCAGAGAGCAAATGCATTACCACTAGCTAATGTGAATGCATCTTACATCATTATATGCTGAATGCCAGCTTTTTAGAATTATCTCTCCAGCATAATGCAAATCCATGTAACTGAATCCATATATGATGAATGTTCTGCAGAACACACGGGTAAACAGGGTGATCAAGGGAGGGGGAAAAAAATCAGCTCCTAACTCTCGAGGAATAGGTAGAATCATTTAGCTTCTAGTGGTATGACACTGCCGACAACTCAGTTCAAAGTGGCACACTTCCCACAATATCCCAACACTTAGGTCACCCCACTCTTCCATTTACAACAGTGATCACAAAGTTAGAACTTGCTACAACTGACTTCCTGTAATGCAACACCAACACCAAAGACAGAAAGGAGTACCGTCAACATGAACCCTGACACCCAAAGCCACTGTACTGTCTCTGCACGCTTGTTGTGTATACATTAAAAAAAAACTGCTTTCTTACCTCCCACAGATTTGCTGAGGGAGCCGTTTGGCCGTCCCCTGGTTCCTGATGGACTACCATTCTGTTCCAGCCTAGCCACCTTGACTGGGGGTGGGCTTTTCGATTCCGGACTGCTGCTTCCTCTGTCTGGGCTGTCCCTTACATTGGGACTCTCACTTCTCATTTCCATGCTGTTAGGGGACAATGTTCTCCCGGGCAGTTCACAATAATAGGGATCTAATGAAGAGTTTAGGAGAGAGAGAGAAAACAAACAACATAAGCAAAAAAAGATCTGATCAATTTTACAACATGATTAAAATTCACAGAAAATAATTCTACAATAATAGATGTTAAAAATTGTCACACTGCCAGTACATTTCATTACAAATCATTACATGTCTTTTTTTTTTGGCCACTTTTTTATTATCCCATGTAAACGGTGCAGCAGAATTAGCTGTCAAATAATAACAAAAATGTATTCATAAAAATAATGTAAATAATATCATAAAACTAATTCTTAAATATATAGTCATATAAACATATAATAATAATATATATATATATATATATATATATATATTTTTTTTAACATAACTATTGTAGTAAGCTATATTGCAATTAAAGTAATCTGTCATGTATTTATGTCACTTACCACCACTAATCGATCCAGTCTTTAAAGGCCTGCAGTACTTGTTATGGCATATCAGTGAAAGGAAATATGTATTTATTTATTTATTTAGAAGCTAAAATAAATACAATTCCCCTCATAAGCTTTGTGAAGTTTATAGCTATCTTCCATTCCATGTTTTCTTTATTTTCTCTACAGTAAATTGTAAGTGAAAATGCTGAACACCCTTGGTTTACTGCTAGCGTTCATTCAAATACATGATGATACACACACACACATACATAAACACACATGTCCTGAGAAATAATATCTGTCCATGTAAAGCGGAGTTGTACACAAAATAAAAATTAGAGCTAAATCTATGTGTTTATGTCAATATATGGGTAAGATCCCATCTCAGATAATTACACAGCATTAAGAGTTATAGATGCTAGGAAAACTTTATACAATTACTATAAAATACGCACTGACTTTTTGCTTTTGTAGATTACTATAGCAGTATATGTGTATATATATATATATATATATATATATATATATATATATATATATATATATATACACCTATCATTTATATATATATATATATATATATATATATATATATATACATGTACATACCTATCATTTATCTCACACACACATATATATATATACATACCTATCATTATATATATATTTTTATATATATATATATATATATATATATATATATACAGTATATATATATAATAAATGCTAGGTGTGTATTTGTATATGTATAATATATAATAAATGCTAGGTGTCTATATGTATATATATGAATATATAATATATAATAAATGCTAGGTGTGTATGTACATGTAGACACAGACATTAGATTACTGTTTCATACTTACTGCTTAAAGCCTGTCTGTAGGTAGCCTGGGATGGGCTGTAACTCTGCCCATGGATCATAAGTAAAGAATCCAGGGTTATTATAAGTTTTCTTCCTTCCTTCAGATACTTTCTAGAGGCTTCTGTTCTCTATCGCACTGTGCAAACTTGTTTCCCCTTCTCTTTCCCTTGTTCTCTGCGGGAAAGGACAGCTAAAGCGATCAGCTGGGTTCAGGGCGGAGAGGTCATTTGGAAGCTCCCGATCTTCCCGTACAATGGGTTTAAAGGGAAAGGCGCAGGCTTGTTGACTCGCCCCGCACCTTGGGATAGAGTAAAAATGAAAGAGATGAATGAGTAGTGGGAGAGCAGGACAATCAGACAAGAGGGGTTAGTGGGAGAGAGACAATCAGACAAGAGGGGTTAGTGGGAGAGTTGGAAGCCAGTTGAGACGCCCCTGCAAGCACAATGTGAGATGTGCCAGTCTAATGTCTCTCGCCTGCCAGCAACACACAGTGACTGGCACAGGAGACAGGACTGGTGGTGATCATTAGTTCACTCAAGTCCTCGCTTTCTTTTTTTTTTTTTTTGGGGCTGTCCTTGTT
>WMED01013563.1:0-12615 GCA_019650415.1 Pipa parva | reverse complement strand
CGCTGATGTCCACGTGCAGAACATCAACGAGCGCATAATACCATTTGCGAAGTGAGCCGAAGGATTCGGAGCTCACTACGTTCAATGGTGAATTCTCCCCAGATCTTAATGTATTTGCCTTTCCTTTTAGGTTTATTTGACAAACATATATTCAGAGTTTGTAGTCAGGCTATTTTGCCACTGCCCCTAATTGTTACACACCTACCAGTGCCAGGGTACACTGAGCATGTGCAGTGCCTTTTGTTCAAAATAATATAGAGACCAGTAGTGGAACTACCTCGGTCAAAGTAGTTGCAATTTTCTCGACTACTGCGAACCTCAGAGAAGCCCAGGAGAGGGGTCAAGGGAGGGGTGTGAGGACAGGGACCCCCGTGCAGGATTGGTGTGGCTAGTTACCCCACTGATGGAGAGGCAGATGTGACAACTCTATAGGCACTACTGTAGTATTGTACTTACATTGGCAAGAGCAATCATCCCTTGGTATCCATTTTAGCCTAAATATTTGTTAGGATTCACTTCTTTAATATCTACATTGAAATTTAGAATAATTTTAAAATTCATACCAAGTTTTGTTTTTATATATAGTCCTCTAAAAAAAGGTAACAGATCCATTTCATTCAAAATAATATATAGATTGTAGGTATCCAATTAACATAACAGTTACAATTGTAAAATGTGCTGATGTTTCAGATGATCAAATAAACACATTTCCGTGACACCCAACCTATTTCATACCAAGAGGTTAATAAGTTCTCAGCCCTTTTAATTATGTTATTTTAGATTATTTTTCATTTGTATCTGTATGACTCTACCTACAGCATGATAGTTATTGCCTTGTACGATTGCCTTGTACAAAAATGTGCAATGCGATAGGTTTATAATCCTCTGCAAATCCATTTACAACTCCCTGGGCATTTTTTTTGTCAATAAGTGAATTGCTTGGTTATCAGTCTAGTATATTTGCTCATAGCTGTAATCCTAAACTATGAAAGTTTTTACCAGGAGAGAAGTGGCTAAAACAGCTTTGTGGTGGTTCATTGTTTTCTATCTAATCTTCTGTCAATTTGGATAGAGGGGCTGTAGGAACCAGATCTAACCAGCCACACTGCAAGTTAAGTAAACAACTCTGAATTGTCAATCAATCTTTATTGTACGCTTAAGGTACAATCTCTTATAAGATTGAAAACACCTTTTTTTTTTTTGATGTTAAAAAAAAAAAAAATTTTCTCCAGTGTTTAAATGTTCAAATAACTTTTCAACTTTGATAAATACCTCACTTAAATTTCACCGGATAGCTAAAACACAGAATTCTTATTTATTATATTATTATTGGTAATAAAATATTTTTCTCTAGAATATGTACCCTGCTAATGAAGTTCAGATGCAGTGTAACTATTGGGGATAAATGTTAATCTAAGTGCCTGCGCTAATCATGTGTTCTTCAGCGAATGGACAATAAGGCAGGGTTCACGCTGGTGCATTTTTGTACGCATTTTTTTTTAAAAACGCAGGCGCATTGACACTGGCTTAATTTCGTATACATTTGCAGTTTGGGCAGTACATCTATGTAAAACATCTCACTTACGCATCACTTTTTCCAAATGTGTGACCTCTATTATTCAGTTGCTACTAATCCTGTCGCTTTTTTTTTGCGTTGCATTTTTCGCACTCAAAAAAAGCGACATGAAGCGTCCCAGCGCATATTCCTCTCTATGAAATTCTAGTGTGACATCGCACAGCCAATAGTCATTACTTTCAATATCTTTTTGCATGGGTTTATTTTTGCTATTTTTTCACCATGTGCCTTTTAAAAAAAAAAAAACACGTATAAAAATACCGTAGTGTGAACTTGGCCTAAGCTGGGTCAGAATTAAAGTGAGTTATAGTTCATATTTAATTTGTTACTATTTATCCCTAAACTCACATTTTTTTTTTTTTTCATGTGTTTAATTTTCTTGCTGCTCAGGAAAATCCCTGCCGCAATTTTCTCCTCAAAATTCAAACAAAACCTGTAAAAAAGCGCAACACATAGACACCTGATAGTGCCGCATCAATGGTAAAAAAAAACCTTGAAAGTGAAAGGCCAAACGTGCACTAAAATTAAAGATCATTTTATTTTAACTTTCCCATGTTTGCTTATTGATCAAAGCCTGCAAAATGACGAATACGCAACCAGTCGGGGCAGCTCTGTGAGTCACAAACTTATGAAGCTCTTCGCATTATTTTGCGTGCACGTGCACAGGCACTTCTACTATTGCCTAGGTTAGTTAAAGCCTGACTAAATAAGTCCTAGTGTATATCTGTGTGTGTGTTAATGGAAAACTAGATTGTAAGCTCCTTAGAGGCACGCTGGAAAGATGTTGGCGTTAATAAATAAAAAAAAAATGGCTAAGGGCCAAGAGTTGTCCCAAATTGTCCCTGAACCACTAAGAACAGCTACTACTGATATCATGGCCAAGGAGAGCGCACAGGCTGTAATATAAATAACAGCTTTGGGGGGGGGTCTCAGGGGTTGCATGGGGTGATTAATCACTACACAATTAGTGCTTTAAAATCACCCAGGGTTATTTTATTGCTCTCTTCTTACCTAGGAAAACTGTGACAGTTAAGGTTGGGTTCACACAAGCGTATGATGCGCTGCGCATCATGCGCTCATGTGAATAAAAAATAAAAAAATAAGCCGAGCGGATTTTTATATTGTACTTACCAGCGACAGTTTGAACGCTCCCTCGGCGTTCACATAACTTCCAGTGTGTCGCATTGGTGCAATTCGCAAAA
The DNA here is from genome assembly GCA_019650415.1 of Pipa parva. Lineage (NCBI taxonomy): Eukaryota > Metazoa > Chordata > Amphibia > Anura > Pipidae > Pipa > Pipa parva. The sequence goes on along the minus strand of WMED01013563.1, from coordinate 9,837 downwards.
TGCAACACACAGCTTTCCGGACCCAGCATATGCGACTCATACGCTGGTGTGTTCTGAACTAGGTAAGCATCATCGGCTTTCATGGAGCCATATTTTTTTTTTTCACACAAGCGTATGATGCGCTGTGCCTCGTACACTCGTGTGAACCCAACCTTAACTGTCGCAGTTTTCCTATGTAAAAAGAGAGCAATAAAACAACCCTGGGTGATTTTAAAGCACTAATTGTGTAGTGTTTAATCACCCCATGCAATCCCTGAGACCCCCCCCCCCCCCCCCCCCCCCCCCCCCCACACACACACACACACAGCTGTTATTTATATTTCAGCCTCTGCGCTCTCCTTGGCCTTGATATCAGTAGTAGCTGTTCTTGTCTATGTTTCAGCCTTTCTAATGATAAACTAAACCAACCCCCCCACCAAACTACTGTTGCCGGTATTTAAAAAAAGAAAAATTGCAAATTAATTTTTGCATAATTCATGTCTGAGACCCCCTCCCCCCCCAAACAAGTAAGGAAACTGTCCTTTATTTTACAGTGAATAGACTTGCTCTTTTCAGGCTGTTTCCCATTTATTGTTCCTTGTCTCTTTCTTTCCCTTCCAGTCTCCCTATACTTCCACTGCAAACAATAGTGAGAAATATATCATTATATGGGAGGAAAAAAAGCACACTCCTAGAAATGTGATCTGCTGAAAAGCGCACACACACCCTGCACATGTACATTCCACATCCCATCTGAACATGGAACAAAACTATACATTACAGTTGCTCTATGGGTCTGAAAGGAACACAAATGCTCCCTGGGATACGGCTTGGTGCAACTTACTGTATATTACCATCTGGTCTTAAAAGTCCAGCAACACCAGAAAGATAAAATAAAATCCAAGAAAAGCAGCAACAATTAAGGCAGTAATTCAGGATAGTCCGAAGTGAGGTGCGGAGTGTTCGCCTCACTTTGGACTGACTGATCTGCACTCGCTGATGTCCTGCACGTGGACATCAGTGAGCGCTTTAAAAGGATTCCAGTCTAGGCGAGGCAACTCACCCAGCACGACAAGGCTCTGATGCTAACCACAGAAACCCTTGTATTATCTATACTTAAGAAAAAGCTATTTTTAAGGTAAATGTGCCTTTAAAGTATTTATTGTTTTTCAGATGTAGTCCCTCACATACTCTTATGCCCCCTCCAGCATGCTGCCTTCTCCAGAATGCAACAGCCACTTGACGGAGCTACAGTCTCCCCTTGAGAGTCAAGGTACTCATAGTTGCATACATAAGATGCATTCAGAGTGAAATCCATTAAATGATGGATACTGTAATTTGAAGAGCCAGGCAATGCAGGTCTCTAAATGCTGAGAGTAGTTCATTTTGATTGGTAACAATGTCAGTCATTGTTCAAGCCATTGGTTAATGGCTTTCAGTAGAAAAAAGGTAAGACTTCTAATTTTAAGGCCCCATTATGTGTTTTGCCACAGAAAAAGCCAGCATACCTGTTTTCTCACAGTAAAATGTTTAGGGCAAAAAGTTGATACAGGTGCCAGCACTACCTGAGGTAAGTAAATAAGGTTATCGTTCTGGTAGTTTATGGGACATTTATGTGTTCTACTACATGCAGATGAGAACTATGTCATGTCTCCCCAGTGTCTCAGATACCTTGATACAGAGTCCCTGTCCCCAAGTCCTGAGTCCCTTTCTTCCCCCGGCCCGGTATCTAATACTGGACTTTCTGTCACCTGACCAATAAAAATTAAGTGGCTAGTCACTGATGAGACCACTGTCTGGTGTGGTGTGTGCTGTCCTGCTGTCACACACAGGTTCAGAGTTATGCAGTGTGTTTTTCATGTAAATAATATGACATTACAACAGCATTTCACCAAAATTCAAGATAAGCCCAGTTTTTCTAAATTTCCTCATAAAGTACTATGCAACAAGTTGCTCCATCAATGCAACATTGCACAGCTTAGTGAATATGCACAATTTTTTTTGCTACAGTATGAGTGAATTGTTACATAGTGTGCCAAATTCACTTTAGCAAGTTCAATTTTTAAAAATATTTTGTAAACCTAATTAAGGACTTTATATATATATATATATATATATATATATATATATATATATATATATATATATATATATATATATACTGTATATATGTTTGTGGACGGTTATTTGATGTATTGTGTAGCTCCAGCCTATTCAGGATTATTTAAATCTGTGCAGACAAAGGCGCCGAATAAACTGATTTGCACCAAATGATAATATTTACAAACTGGCTTTGATTAAATCTACTTGTCTTCATATTTTTATCTGGGTGCTTACTGTCTGTTATTTTCAAGGCTTTTCTCCATTAATTCAAGGCGTCCTCCTAGCTGTTGTAATCTATGCTTCTGACATTTAATTGCATTTGTGTCCTTCATACATGGATCACTGGAGTTTATTAAACTCTTTACTGAGTAAAAGGTTTTGTTTAGCTATGTGTGATGCAAAGAAAGTGGGAATCACAGAAATAATGCACAAGTTATGGAGGAAGATTAGTAACATGATGCATGGAACACATTATATCATTATATATTAGCTCTTAGCTAAACTATGCATTATACCCAACCTGGGAACAGCCTCCTTCAAGCTCCCATTAACTTACCAGCACCACCCCAATTAATCACTTCCAGTTTTGTGTAAAATATTGCCAATGAACAAAATACTGTATCTGTATGTCGAAAAAAAATGTATAATGCAACAGAAAAAAATACAGTGAAATATGATACACAAAATAACAGTATATAAATGTCCAATGAAAGCATGAAAAAGTACTATGATTTTTGTAACTATTAAAGTAAAAAAATCACCCCATTCGCTAGTATAAAACAAAGTGGGTAAGATATGGGATCAAGATCATAATGTTGAGGTTCAGGTCAAGCAGATCCAGTGAGGAAACCAAAGGAAGGTGATTAAAATCACAAGAACCCCCTTATGATTATGCACTCACCAGGTCCTATTTGATAAGGGACAAATCACACAAGGATGTATTTCATCTTAGTTAAGGATACAACCACTTAGAGATCCCACTGTGACTTTTGCAAAGCTGCTGGACGCTGCACATATTAATGGTGCAGCAGAGAGCCAAGCTAAACTTATAGAGAACATACGGAGAGTCTTGCCATAACTGTGGAAAACAAAATCACTTTGCAAAAGTCTGCAGATCTAAATCACAATCTCCTCTTTCTACAAAACAACCCAGACAACAGAAAGTCCATTCAGTGCAGTCAGCGCCCCCTAGTGATGAACCCAGCAGCACCTACTTTATTTTCAGTGACTGTCGAGGGGTCTCAAAATCTTTAATTGGTAATCCAGTAGAGACGCTGGTAGATACAGGGGTGTCTGTCAACGTTATTAATCACACCATCTATGATCAGCTAAAGAACAAACCTGCTTTGCAATGTACTAACCTGAAGATTTTTCCTTATGGTTCAGCTACTGCCTTACCCAAATATGGGATATTTCATTCACAAGTAACATCTGATGGGAAATAAATCACAGACACTTTCTACGCAGTGGAGCGCTCTGAAGACACCTTTCTCAGCTGCAGTAGTGCAGTATCTCTAGGCTTAGTGAAACTAGTATACAGTGTAACTAATAGTTCTGTTCAAACCTTATGCAAAATATTCTTGGCTCTTTCAAGGCATAGTTAAGCTGAAAGACTTTCAAGTTAAACTACACATTGTTCATTCAGTACAGCCTGCAGTTCAACCTCACAGGCACATCCCATTCCATGTCCACAAGCTTGTGGAGAAAGAACTTCAAGACCTGGAGACATCTGATGTTACTGAACGTGTGGAAGACCCAAAACCTAAACAGCCAGGTAAAATCAGATTATGTGTGGATATGCAACATGCCAGGCTATTCAAAGAGAAAGGCACATCACGACTACTATTGATGACATTCTGATGACTGATATATTATATTGAAGACAGATTTAAATGGTGTAAAAATATTTTTAAAATATGATCTAAAATCTGGCAATCTTCCGCTTGAATTGCATCCAGACTCCAGATATTTTACAATTTTAGCACTCAGTGCCAGTCTGCCAAGATTCAAAAGGCTGAACGTTGGTGTTTCCTCAGCTGCAGAAATATTTCAGAATGTTATCAGACAGGTTCTCTCAGGAACACCTGGAGTCCTCAGTGTCAATGATGACATCCTTATCTTTGGCACAACCCAAGAGGAACATGACAATCACTTAGAACAAGTATTTCGGAGACTGCTATCCTGCAATCAAAACTGTAAATCCATCAAAATGTGAGTTCAACCAAAAGTCATTACATTTTTTTTGGCTATATTTTTTTTTCCCCTCCAAATGGTGTTTCTGCAAAGGGCAGAAAATAGCTGCCATAACCTCTGCCAGCCAACCTCAAAATGTATCAGAGATTCTCAGAATGGTATAAATATATACATTACTGGGCAAACAAAAAAGGAAGCAATTTGGTACTAAAGGACTGGAAGGAAATATGGAATAATGCACCCAAAATTGCCTACAACATACAAACCAAGAGGAAATATACAAAAACCTCTATAACTGATACCATACCCCCAAATTACTTCACAAACTATATCCCGACCATTCCCCTCCAATGCAGGTGTAACTGCAGCCAAGAGGGAGATACCTACCACATGTTCTGGTCGTGCCCATTCATCGCTCCATATTGGGATATGGTAACGAGCCTTATATCCAATTTATTATATACTACGATACAGAAAGATCCTCTAAATATATTATTAGCAAAACCAATAGAAGGGATAGGAAATAGTCAGCAAAAATGAATAAACCATATAATAACGGCAGCAAAATGCCTGATAGCAAGTCACTGGAAAAAACCCCTACCACCTACAGAACAAGAACTTATAACTAAAATAAGAGAAACCAAAAGACTAGAGGAAATAACTGCCAGGCATCAAAATAGCATAGCAAGATTCATAAATATCTGGCAATATTGGATACTGGCATATGACTAGGGACCCAGGGGGAGAAGGGAATTGGTCACATATTGCAGACGTTTCATACCTGATCTAGCTATGATTTCTGAACCCCTATGACTCCTCACAAGAAAAGATACTCCTTGGTCATGGACTGTTGAACATCAAGCAGCTTTTGACACACCAAAGTCCAGGCTGACTTGTGACACAATAATGGCTTATTCTGACCCACTAAAATGTACAGAACTAATTGTGGATGTCAGTCCTGTAGGTCTTGGTGCAATTTTAATTCAAGTGTCCAAAACTGGTAGCATTACTACAGTCTCCTATGCAAGCAAAGCTCTAACAGAAACAGAACAGCGCTATTCCCAAACTGAGAGGGAAATCCTTGCTGTCGTGTGGGGATGCCTTCATTTCCATCTGTACCTTTTTGGTCGTCCATTCACAGTAGTAAGTGATCACAAACCACTAATCCCAATCTTTAATAAACATTCTTCAAAGCCACCCCCACGACTTGAACGCTGCCTACTTCGCCTACGGAACTATCATTTTTATGAGATATGAGGCAGGAGCTCGGAACCCTGAAGATTATTTTTTCATGACACCCTTCACCCCATTCTGCCAAGGACGACATGCCAGCTACTGTCTTAGCTGAGGAGCATGGAAATTTTGTACTTGCACATTCTATACCAAAAGCAATGACAATGAATGAAATTAAACAAGAGGTGGAGTCTGATTCCCAACTTCAGATGGTCATTTACACTGTTTGGTCTAGGAACCGGAGTTCTTTTCTAGCTGAGGCTCATCTTCAATCACAGGATCAAACGGCATACCTGCAGGCCTTCTTTAATGCAAGACATTCCCTCTCTGTGACTGAATTTAATTTACTACTGCTTGACAATTGCCTGGTAATACCTCAGAAACTTCAAAACAGAGTGCTCGATCTAGCTCAAGGTGTAATTAAAACAAAGCAATTACTTAGTGAGAAAGTATGGTTTCCACCAGGAATAGATAAAAAAAAAGTGGAAGCTCTCATTGAAACATGTATACCTTGTCAAGCAACTACGGTTGACCATAGCCGAGCGCCATTACAAATGTCACCCCTGCCAGAAAGACCATGGACTGCTGTTAGTGCTGATTTCTGTTCTTTGCCAGATCATTCCTATTTACTGGTTGTCAAAGATGATTTTTCTAGGTTCCCAGTCATTGAATCTGTTAACATTACCTTTGCAAGAGCATTTTCATTGGTGAATTTTACCCAGCAATTTTTTTTTAAGCGCATGGTGAAAAAAATGCCAAAAATATGATTATACAAATAAACACTGAAAGTAATGACTATCGTCTGTGCAATGCCACACTAGTGTTTCATAGAGAGGAAAATAAGCTAGGTAAGTGATGACCAACCTTTTGAGCTCGGTGTGTCAAAATTCATCAAAAAACCAAGCATAACTCAGGTGGTGTGTCACTTCGAGAAAATCAATACCTGACTGCATCAGCATCAGAAGGCAAGGCAACCCTCCTACTGAGAGCGCGGCATGAACGGCACCATGATGTGTGTCAGCAAAAACGTCTTGGGGGGTTATTCACTAGAGTCCGAATTGTTGCGTATAGGTGCGAATTCGCCAGCTAAAGACAGTCGCAATACGCTGCTACTGTCGCATCTTTATAATGAGAATATTGTCGCAGTCGCTACTTTATTATGGGAACATTGTCACAATCTTAACATTAAAAAAAAATTGTCGCAACTTTACAATGGGGAAATTGCCGCGGATTTCCTATGGGAATCCGCCGTTTGCGAATTCGACAGTCGAATTCGCACCTTAGTGAATAACCCCCTTGGTGTGTCACCTCTGACACGCATGTCATAGGTTAACCATCACTGCGCTAGGATGTTTCATGTTGTGTTTTGTCAACCGCGTAAAAGAGGCAAGGAAAATGCAATATGATTAGTAACAACAGGAATTTAACAAGAGCGGTCACACCTGAGGGAAGAGCGCTCAGTAAGTGTGGTGCTTTACATGGAAGTACCTCCCCAAAATGCTATTTTATTTTAAATGCATAGAAAATTCGCCAGTGTGTATGCGCCAGCATTTATTCACCATGCGCTTTTTATAAAAAAAAAAAGTGCAGAGATTAAAATTTTCCAGTGTAAACCCTGTCTTAAAGAGAGTGGGATAGATAGGAAAGGTTATTCAGAGCACAGAAGGCAATTTGGTTTGTACTGTGTATATCACCTTTAAAAAACCGGGAGAGGTGCAGACCCAGTGATTTCAGAGTTCAGGCTTCACAGTGTACCAAATAACTTTACTCTTTCATGCCAAAAGTCCATCAATAAACAGACTGATGTTCAAGTTCTATCTACTGAACACTGTAAGAAAACTGTGTTTGTCAGGACTAAGGGGGGAATTCAGCAAGCTCCGAAGTGAGGCATGTAGAGACTCGAGTGCTCTCGCCGGGATGGGAATCCCTTTAATGCGCATGCTGATATCCGCGCGCAGGACATCAGCATGCGCATTTCAGTCTTTCCAAAGTGAGGCGAACACTACGCGCCTCACTTCGGAGCTTGCTGATTTCCCCCCTTAGATGTTCCTCAGATACACTCAGTGTTTCTTACCACTTCTAATTACCCTTTTTATATTTATTGCAAACAAAAAAAAAATTCAAAAACTGTTCCAAGTAACAGCAACAGACACAATAGGAATTTTTTCCCAAAGGAACAAATAAACTTGGAGTTCCTCACTAATGTCACTGTTGGTATTAGGCTCCAGCCATTGGTGTGTTCTTGGGATATAATTGAATTTTTATGGGGTTTTTTTAAGGGCTCTGAATCATTATTAGATTGTGGGGGGGTTATTTACTAAGGTGCGAATTCGACTGTCGAATTCGCAAACAGCGGATTCCCTTAGCAAATCCGTGGCAATTTCCGCATTGTAAAGTAGCAACAATTTTTTTAGTGTTAAGATTGCGACAATTTTTCCCAATAGTCTCATTAGAAAGACGCGACTGCGACAGTAGCAGCCTACTGCGACTGTTTTATCTGACGAATTCGCACCTATACGCAAAAATTCAGACTTTAGTGAATAACCCCCTGTGAACTTTGCTGTGAAAAGTTAATGGTGTTCTCATCATAAGCTATAAGTGCACATATTAAGCCGCCTTTTGCTGACAGCACGAGACAATAAGAAAACGAAGGCTTTGCGCATTTTAAAACTAATGTTATAGTTCTTTACACTTGTCTAATAGCTTTTTCGGTTTAAGTGCAGGTCAAAAAATAGGCATATTTTTATTGGAATTTTAAGTAATTTACTGTATATTTTTACTTTTTTTATTTTTGGTGTATTTTTACCTATTTCAGTATCTGACTCCCTTCCCCAGCTAACCTGCCCTTGTTTCAGTTCCATTTTCCAAACAAGATGAAGTTACTGAGATTAACAGTAAATCACAGTAAAACCACACTGACTCCATGTTTTCAGCACTACCTGCTTGACTGACAGACCATCCTTGTGCATCACTTTAATGCAGTGTTGGACTGGGGCATTTTTAAAGAGGTACAAGCCCTACTCCAACTAAGTAAGCGGGGGCCTAACCCCCTGAGGGGACTGAAAGCTGGCTGTGGATGAATAACCCTGTGTGGAGTAGGTAATCGCTAAGGAAATAGTAAAGATAGTGTTACAATTTAAAAGAACATTAACACCAAAAATTACAAATGCCTCAAATGCATTTTTAGTCGCTATATACTGTAAGATATTTATCTATTTTGCTGTACACGTCCTCTATATGTTTTACGTAAAGCATCATAGAAAACAACAGGACAGGATGGGGGCCTGTTTAACAACATGGCTGCTCTCAATAAAGATAACAACAGACAGAAAGCAATAACATTCATGAATTTAACTTCAAAGATAACATTTTGTGCTGTATTTGAATAACTGCCATGCCAATCCAAATGGGAATTTTGATTTTTTTTTTTTTTTGGTATTACTGGTCCTTGAATTAAATCAGGACTAGCCAACCTTCATTCCTATAAATGATGTTGAACTACACATCAAAGCACCCCCCAGTAATAGTAGGAGGGATATCTGCACACAATAAAACTTAAATGTTTGTGTGTACAAACAGAGCAATGTGCTCAATTCAAACACAAATTTATCAATCAATAAAGCAGGGAGTAGCTCCCATATCACTATGAAATGAATCATTTAGATTTCCTATAGTGATCAAAAAGCTGAAAATGAGCGACTCTTAATGCAACCAATTCCCATTAGGTCTAAAAAGTGTGACAAGTTTCAAATATCGGCGTACTTATCATAATTAAACATATGTCATGTAATAATTCAATTATTCCCTATTCATGTGTGATTTATATAGAGATATGATAGTGTAACTCATCGCAAGCACAGAACATTCTGTATTAGAATATTTTATTTTTACATATTAGAAGAGCAAGATTTTGCACAAGGCAGCCTTGGTTTTTGCTTAGAGCTCATCTAGTGTTAAGGAGAAGCATGACTATGTGCACATTGTATTTGTACATTCCTTAATGGTGATAAAATAATAGCTGCAAATATAATATAATTCAAGGTGTGTATTTGAAGGAGATGGCCCCAGATCACTGTCCTGCCCAGATCCCTTGGGGTCATAATCTACTACTGCAGTGGAGTGGGAGTATGATCCCACTGGGAGAAAGATTGTTTCAGAAAAATTATTTTCTAGAGAGGCTTCAATGTACCAGCACTCCTAGTGGTAATAAAAAAGATTGCATATTTCTGCTAAAGTCAATGAAGACTGCTCTGATAAATGCAAAGAAACACATGTGTGGCAGCGAGCAAAAACTATTTTTACAATATGTAATAAACCATGGGTGCTGCT
>WMED01013562.1:0-14363 GCA_019650415.1 Pipa parva | reverse complement strand
CCCATTGTTCCCACCAGCGCATCCACCGACATCGCTCGAGAGCGGAGTTGTTTTCCTTTGCTTTTAAGTGCAATCTGGTGAGTGCGTAATTTAAGGGGGGTAGTTTACTCCCTGGCACAAGTACCAGCACGGAATTTCTGATAAAGATTTACAAGCACCGATAACATCACCAATAACAGTTTTATTAACTTTTAATACCGTCATAAGTATCACTGTATTATTCTATCACTATTGCATCACAGTGTTACACTAGGGGCAATTTCTGCCTCTTTCTCATTATTTCTCATCCAGCGCTGCCATACATCCAGCGCTGCCATACATCCAGCGCTGCCATACATCCATCACCATATGGGATTTTTTCAGACTTTCTTCTACTTGAGGTTTTGAGGCAGAACACCTCTTTGGTTCAAGTGCAGGAACAAGAATAATTTTCAAAAGGATTGGACTGTGTTTATCACAATTTATTTTATTTTCATTCATTTCTGTTGTTTTTCAGTTTTGTTTTAGGCGCAGCACAATCACACTGATCAAGTTGTATGTTCATACCACATTGCATCTAGTGTAAACCTTTCTTGACTATTAAAAATACTTCTCAGGTAGAATTATTTTCCCTGATTCACCCTGCCTATATCCTTGTCTAGCACAGAGGTGTCTTTATATATGAAACACCTATAGGCACAGGCTTCTTGTACATATAGGAAAATCCAACACTACACCATGCAGAAAATAAACCAATTCTGGCATCCTGAATAGGCTCACAGAAATTGGCTGTTACCACTGGTTTTTGTTACCAATGCTGTCTGCTTGAAAGGAAGGGGTACTATAAGAAAATATGACCAACACACATCATTGTAATACAAAGGCAGCAGACTAGTATATTGTTTTATTCTTAAAAAGTCATGCACCAAAACATTTCTATACTTGTGCTGTGTTATAGATTCTAATCCACTTAATTATAAATCATTGTTATTATTATCAATAATAGTAAGTAGGAATTATCTTGGGGGCCAAACTACACTGGAAATCTTAAAGTTAAACAGTAATTATGGAGAATTGCACAGAGAGAGATTTAATACTTTTGATATTGTACAGCATCCCAAAAGCACAACAATTCAGACCTATATTATTTTCAGCATATTAACACTACCTCAGAGGCACATTTTAAGTTGAATGTTGTACTCCTGCTTTTATTTTTATAATTCAGAATGTATTACTGCTTGTCTTCTGAGAAGTGCGCGTTGCGTTATGAGCATAGTAGGATTTTCAAATAGAAAAATGACAACTAAAATATAACATTTGTACAGTTATATTTCAATAAGGAATTATAATTGGTTTATGTTTTATTATTTAGTTCTGTTCTTACATTAATAAAAAAAAATAACCTCATATTAAAATACAGGATATATTTTAAAAATGTAACACCTCTCCACAATATTAGGTATCTGGAGGCTACTGTAAATGCAATTTGCTAAACAGCATGGAGATTAATTAGTAAGAACACCCATTCTATATAAATCAAGTTCTATGAATCTTTCCTGTAAACTAGTGTACAGGTAGTCCTCGACTTACGTCGTTGATCCGTTCTTACGTGGCGTCGTAAACCGAATTTCGATGTAAGTCGGATCATACATTCATACAGTATGGTTCGACTTACGTCGCAAACCGTGTAAGTCGGAACAAGGCATTGTATAAAGCGTCGTAACCCCGAAACGACGTAACTCGAGACCGTCGTAACCCGAGGACTAACTGTATTAAAAAAACCTGTCCCTAAATGACCGCAGGACTAAATATTCACCTGTCACTTTTATAGGAACACAGGTAATCCCCCATGTCATTACACCCACCTCTTATTTTAAAAGTTTTGGATATTTTGACTCTTGCAGCTTAATCTAATATACACAGCATGCTGCTTAAATATTCTGTTCAGGATAAGTATGTGCATTATCCAGCTGACAGATAATATTGGCAAAATTGTTTTCTTTGCACAGCATAAAAAATATTGAAGCTTTCTTTTTGTTTAAGGTTATTTTTTTCTATCCTGATTCAATTCAAAATCTGTATTACAATGTGTCCCCAGTATATGACATTAAAGTTAATTTAATTTTGAATAAGATTTTAGTATAATAAAACATGTATAAAAACATTAGTAATCAAAATAATGACATAGACAAGAATATTGTTGTAGGATGTTGTTAATAACATTTCTCTGTTAGGAATGATTCACTTAAAATGCATGATTGGAGACTTTAGTAGTTCTGAAGATTACTATATATATGCTTTGTTTTCCTTGATACTGCAGAGGTATACATTTCCTCACTCAGCAAATGTAGTTGTTTTCAGTACTGTATTTCAAGCAGAGATAAACAGAGGTGAATGGCTAATTAGAAATCTATTATTGCTGTCTTGCTGATAGTCAGGCTTTGAGCACAACGAGAGGTGAGAATGATTACCAGGGATGGTCTGTAGCGTAGACTTTAATGTGTCTGACAGTGCAGATAAGATGTAATTTCAGCTGTTTCATTTTTTTTAAAGGATGACTTGAATATTCTAAATAAATGTCAATTTTAAATCAACTCTACCAACAATGTTTGGATTGAAACCTTCACCATAAACACTTTTTTTTCTGGACAATATGGAGACACCCATATGGAGATATTTTTCTGGACAATATGGAGACACCCATATGGAGATATTTTTCTGGACAATATGGAGACACCCATATGGAGATATTTTTCTGGACAATATAGAGACACCCGTATGGAGACATTTTTCTGGACAATATGGAGACACCCGTATGGAGATATTTTTCTGGACAATATGGAGACACCCTAACTTACCTTGCGTGTTATAACTGCATAATCTAAAAATCAACTTGGCTGCATTGTTTTTTTTTTGGAATATAGAAAAAGCTATTAGTTTAGCTGTCAAACTTCTGCTAAAATCAACAGGTCCACTTTAGCCCCCTTTGGCCACTGGATATTAAATAAAAAAATGCAATATAGATGTACATAAGTCCCTTCTTTGAATTGAAAGTGCTACCTATTATTTTTCTGTGCTAGAAAACATATTGCATTCATATAGAAAGCAGTAAAATAAATGTAGCTCTTCCATACTATAAAGAAATAAACTTGGATGGAGGCTTTTATATATGTAATATCGTGATAAAAAAAATGATGATGCATACGAATATTCAATATTAAGGGGGTAATTCAGCAAAGAGCAAACTTACCCTCCGATCCTTTGCATCAGCTCACAGAGACTGTTACACGTTTGCTGATGTCCTGCAAGGGATTCCAGTCTTGCGAGGCATCTCAAATCGAGCCTCACGAGCCTTGTCGAGACTGGAATCCCTTTAAAGCGGACATCAGCGAACACGTAATAGTCTCTGCGAGTGATGCGAAGGATCGGAGGGTAAGTTCGCTCTTTGCTGAATTACCCTCTAAATCCTGTGTTGGAAGATTTCAAGCAGACAGAATGATTGTACTGATGGATTAACTTTTTTTAAATTTTAGGTTCCATTTTCTTATTGTTTTGGAGTTTCTGGTAGAGAAGAAAGGGAATGTGCCTGAAGGAAATTCAGAGGAATACAACTAACAAAAGGACAACAGTCACCAAATAAATGTAGTACTGCTATACCAATCCAAATGTTAATGCATCCCTTTTTAGTAGTCAGGTTGTATGGATTTTTATTAATCCTTAAGTATTGGAGATTTCGGGTTTGATGTGTTACATATGAATTATGTGGGGGTCAGATATTTTTTTATTGGGTTTTAAAAGTGACATAGTAAATTTGGTGCTTTGAAGAAGGTTCTTTATTTACTTGGGGAAGTATCCAAAACTGCATCTGCTTTAAAGTAAGGCTAGAAATCTCAAAACAGAAAATGTAAAACACCCATGGATCTATTTTCTAGAGTAAAATGCCTAGTAATAAAACAGAAAATTTAAAACACCCATGGATCTATTTTCTAGAGTAAAATGCCTAGTAATAAAACAGAAAATGGGCAACATTGGTGATTCTTGTAGTTGAATGAATTACTGCCAGGCTGTTCTCTGTTGATTATTCCTTTTTTGCCAAAGGCAAAAAAAAAAAAATGTATGTGGTAAAATGTATAGTGAGGACTTGCCTTTTTCCGTATATTTATGTGTTTGCAGACCACTGACCCCCAGAAGACTTTGGAATTATGCAAAAGATACTAGAAATTTGATGCCGACACAGTGGTTCAGTTTAGGATTTATGAAATATTATTTGTAGCACATTTCAGCATATTATAGTAGGTTTATCATAGTAACTTTTGGTTTTTGCTCATCTCTGTAAAATTGCTGCTTTACAAACCAATATTACACCTCTGCTGGAGAAGAAAATGCTTTAGTTTTTGTCTCCTTATCACAACGTGAGGTGCACTGGATTAAAAAACTTATATCCAATGCACTTCATGTTGTGATAATAAGATTTTTATATTACCATCTCTACTGGGTCTTTGTAGCACCTCAACTATATGCCACCTTAACTGTGTAATACTATGTTTTATATCATGAAAATATCTAGATATTGAGGTGTCAGAGGAATTGGGTGTAAAATTTCTTATATTACCCTTGTGCTCTTTTATCCGTTCTTTAACTGACCTTCTTTAGGTCACTGTGTAAAGCCACAAACTCTGCTTTCTCTATGTCTTTTCTATCCAACAATATATACAGTAGTAGTTGATTGCACTAAGCATGGCCAGAGTTATCACACTTAATCACAAGACACTGACAACTTTGGGCATATATAGTGGATTCCATAGTCTAGCAAAGGCATGTAGACTCCAAGACCTGCAGCTTGTCAGTTTGCCTCAATATTTACATCATTCATTAATATGTATTTTATTCAGTGGAACTGCCAAGATACATTATTCATAGTCTGATATTCATAGATTTTTTTTTTACTATGAATTTTGCATCATTTTATTTCTGTGATGTTTAGTATGCATTATTTCCTTATTTAAAGGATATTTTGATTGTCTTTTACAAACCAAACTCTACTATCACTCCTGAATTTTATGAGTTTACATGTGTAAACTACACAGGTTTATGAACTAAGGTAAATTGAAGAAGAAAAACAGTGCAGACCAGTATGTAGTGTAACTACTGTGCCATTTATTTTGTGTATCATATATAAAGAATTTTTTTCTTATTGTAGCAATTATTTGCAGCTATGACTAACTAGACAAGTGTCCGGTTGTTGAATTCCTTCCTTTGAGTCACCCTCATGGAGTCTACAAAAATAGAACACAATTTTTGAAGCTTGACTTCAGAACAGTATGATTTACCCAGATATTTAATATAAAATACTTGTTAATTATACAAAAGTAAAAAGCCCACAAAAATAACAAAAATATATTATTATTGTTTACCATGTAATTTGTCATTGTATTTAAAGTTTTGTTTTTTTTTTATAGAAACTTTCCTTTCAGGCAGATTATAATATTATACATACTATACATTCCCAATTCATTCTCATACAGAGTTTTAACAGTATCAGAGGGAAAATTAACATTTCAAGGATTTAATTAAAATGATCATCACCAGAGAAAAAATGGGTTTTTTTTGTAGCTTAAAATTCTGTATACTAATTTCTAAGGCAAATTAACAGTATCTAAAGAAAATCTGATTTATTAAATTCTGTAACAGTTATAGTATGTATTTTTTTGCTTTTGCTTTATGGACACTGCCTGAGATTTGGCAAATGCACAAAACTTAACATTTAAAAATCCGTTTAATAAAAAATCAGCTACAAGTAAACAATGCTGTGCTGTTAGTAAATGTATCAGAAATAAAACAAGTTTTTTTTAAACTGAAGATTTTGGAATAATCCCTTTAATGACTGATTTATTGAACCAATATGGTATGTTGGAAATGTTATATGTGACACTTGTGAAACTAAGTCAGGCATGAATGGCTTGACACAACAGCCAAACATCTGCCTTTCATTTTTTTTAATTACTCACTTGGGCTTGGCAAGTGCAATGGAACAGTGTCTTCATCTTCTTACCATTTCTTTTCATACAGACTTTGAATGTCTTTAAAGGTCAATAGGGTGGAAAATGAAGGGCTTACCCTTTTTAATTCTCTTTTACATATGTTTCTTTTAAATATGCATGAAAGGGTGAAATAGATCAAATGTGATATTCTATATTTTGTTTCTTAAAGGGAGGCTGATTTTTATTTCCAGCATCATGCTAGAATGTTTTTTTTTAATTCAGGTAGGGTTTATTGAAAATAAATGTAAATAGACATCGGTGTGTGTACATCGCTTGATATAAATCCTTAACTGTATTTAACTACGGTAGATTTTATATGAAGGGGGAAGAGGTGCTTTTCTGTGTAGAGTACATTTAGCCAAAGTAAGGCTATAGAAGGTGACACTATACTATCATTGCCAAAGGTCCAAAGGAAAGTAGCATTCTGCTTTTTTGCAGTAGGAAACCTGCTTCAGCATGTTATCAAATGAACCACTCTGTGCCAGGCAGTATATATCAAGGCCAGAACATGTATAGGATATTACCCTGTTTGATCTTACATCTGGGGAACCCAGGTTACACTACTTGTGAAACTAAGACATGCAGAGACAGAAGAGATACCAGATACCACAGTTTGGTTGGAACTGGTTAATCCTGTGGCACGGAGTCTAAGGGACTCCCAGTCTTCTCCCTTTGTTGGAACCAAACTAAGGAACACAGGGAGACACACCAAGTGAAGCAGAGAGACTGCAGCACAAAAGCATCTTGGAGACACAAGAATACTGTGGGGCTGATAGGCTGAATTTCAGGATGCGGGGCTGTGTGCAAACTATCCTATCATCACTGAGATGCCTAAGGGAAATGTCAGATGGTGGCAGAAAAATCCAGCAGCAAGCTACAGAGAAACACTGGAAAACACCAACAAAGCACATCCCATTGATTTTAAAGGTGACTACTTCAATACTGCATCATGACTTTACCCAAAGCAGTAACTACAAAAAATGCATATGTTAGGGTTACTACTTTGTGTAAAGCTGTGAGGCTGTCATCAAAATGCCATGTATGACATTACCCTGAAAGCTGTTTTCCAAAGCTACAGCACTTGCTGACCAGCTAGCACAGTTTGATCATACTTCACACTCCTTTCCTAAAGTCATTGTGCCTTACTGCAGCCGATTCTTTGAAGCAATTTTAATTCAATCTAAAAGAAGCTGTTCCCAGAAATCATTTGAGTTACTATTTATTATTACAAGAGGATGCATCATCAACATAAACATAAGCATTGCCTGTAGCATATAATATAGTTGTTGTGATTATGCATAATAGATACACTAAAAGCCATTCCAGCACATATTGTAAGCCAAAAAGTCACTTTAGAAAGAATATAATAAAATTAATTTATGTGCCATTACTTACAGTACTATAAAATCAACTGTACATTCTTGAATTTTATAAAATTTCTATATTTTTGGGAAATACAATAAAAACCCACAGTATGCAAAATTTACTGTCAGCATATAGATGCAAGGAATGATTTCTGTCATTTTAATGAACTTTAAAGAAAGTTTCTTGTTGCAAGATTAGCGGCGTTTAATGCTTTATCTGTAAAACATCAAGGTGTATGGAAAAAAATGGAACTGTAATTCTATAATTCAATTATCATCAGTGAAAGTGTTTTGTATAAACCTCCTCAGTTTATTTGTATCTGCGTCCTCAACAAATAATTTAAGTAGTCTTATGCATTGAAACGCTTAAGAAATGTTCAGTGAGACAGATAAGAGATAAGAAAAAGGGCCTCTAAAAATAACACATATGCATAATTAAAACAACGCAAAATAGCATTAGATGCTCATATTTATAGGGGTGATTCTAAAGAGATGGTAAAATACTTATTAATATGTTTCTTTCTTCCAACAGTGCTTGTCAAAACACTGTTCTACATTTCTTCTCCATGTAGACTGTAATCCTCTATACATCCTGCTTCTTCTTGAAAATTGTCTAGCAGAGCATGTACAGAAGCAGAATTATGCTGTAATACTGCTTCTGTGCTCGCTCTCCTCAATGACTTTTAAGAGGAAGCAGGAAGCGAAGAGGATGGCAGCACTGTATGGAGAAGAAATGAAGATCAATGTTGTGATAAACAGGTGGCAGCTTTGGAGAAAAAAAAACACATTAGTATTTAACATCAGCCCTAGAAAAATGAGCAATAAAAAATGATAGCAAATATGGAACTTTAGGTAATACATATTCTTGACATTCCCCATAATGCAGAAATTCTAAAAAGATGGCTGCAGCAGCAACAATAAGAAGAACAATACAAAACAATAATCATACCAGGAATAGCTAACAGCCAATGTTTTATCTATTGTGAAACAAGGGGTTTTACCAACTGCAAAATTACTTTCTTTACACATCAAGTACTTTTCCTGCCCTCCATTCCAATTATAGTTTCTACTTTAACTTTATTCTGACAATACCAGAGGTGGGATGAGTAACTCAAGTAACTGACCAAAGCATTATTAAATACCTTGCCTTGGGGAAACCCCAAAATACCATCAGTGATTGTCATAAACTTAATACTGTCCTAAAATGCAGAAGAAATTTAAAAGGCAATTTTGTTTCGATGACTTTTCATGTTTAAAAATAACTTACATCTAATGTGTATGATACCATTGACCCAGCAACCCCTGCAGCTCATTGCCACAATTTCAGTCCCTGAAGTAACTAGGTAATTATTATTTATCTGGAGTGTTGCGTAATGTGTGTTGCTCAGGAATGTGTCTGTATGTGTGTCCCACTGTAGGGTTTGCATAGGGCCTATATTTTAGGTAATGAGCACCCACCAAAACTCCTGTACAAAAAGGTGTAAGGTGGAAAATCTGCAGTCTATGAATTATAAACATTATATACATTCTGAGAGAGAAAAGTACTGGCTTTGGTTTTGTGGAGTGAATTATGGAAAAGTCAACTCTGCAAGTTTAAAGAAGCAAATCACATTTTATCATAAAATCCCACAAGATGGGAATTTTGTTCTGCAATAGAAACTTTGCAGACCTGCCATGTTTCATTTTTGTTTGAAGTGAGTGAAATAAAAAACTGACTTTGTGAAGAAATTCCCAAGGTATTTGTATTCTGAGTGACACTGACAGTGATGATGCTGTGGTGAAAAACACATATGCTGCTTTGTACGCCAGCTTCAGTTTTTAAAAGGGTAGAAATAGTTAGCTGCAGTCATTTGCTCTTTAGCACATGTTTATTTCTACTAATGAAGGCATAACTTTGTTAAAGGGATAACACTTTTCCTGTGCAATTAAATACGCAATTCAGTGGTACACCCCATGGGGTGAAGCTATACACAAAACACAGAAATAGTTAAAAGAACAGTAACAATAAAAAAATAAAAGTAAAAAAATTGTAGCCGCTATACATTAATAGGGTGAAATTTATTCAACTGGGAAAAGCCATTTTGGCTTTTCTGAGTTTAATCGGGTGAACACCCGGAAGTTTCTTGCGGTAAGTATCGCAAGATTTGTTGCGATCGATATTTGCCTTGAGAAACTTTTTCTATTGAATATTTCCATGGAATTTTAGCCATACTACAGTAATGTAAAGTATAGCTACCCTTTCCATGGATATATTCAATAGAAAAAGTATCTCACAGCAAGTATCGATCGCAACAAATCTCGCCATACTTACCGTGAGAAACTTCCGGGTGTTCACCCAATTAATAAACTTGGAAAAGCGAAAACGAGCTTTTATGAGTTTAATAAATTTCGCCCTTAATAAATCTGTGCTTCCAAAATTTTCAAATTATGGCAATAAAGTAAGATATTTTTCTATGTAGCTATGCAAACAATGGAACTTATCTAGGTCTGTTTAATAACATGACTGGTATCAATAAAGATAAAGAGACAGAAAGCAATAACGTTTATAAGTTTAGCCTGCACTGGATTATTAGAAAAACTGCTATGCCTTTCCAAATGGGAATTTTAATTTTTTTGTTGTTACTGTTCTTTTTGTTACAAATTGGCAAGAGCCTCAGTGAAAAGCCAAAAAGAGAATAATATATTAATGCTACCACCAATGGCAACACATTTACAGGTTAATGAAAATCTACAGTGGTACTTATAAATGACGCAGATGCTACTACCTTTAACAGACAGGCTTCTAAGGGGGACCTACATGATAAATGCCTCCCAATTTCTTTGACTCAAATAAGTCTAAAATCGCTTAAAGAGAAGGAAACTAAAACACTCTGTAAAGCTAAGTGAGGATAATACAGCAAGCATTGGGATCACTATGACACATACAGTGAGTAGTCACCTGAGACCCCAGCAATACAGTAAAATATCATATGTACAATTCATACAAAGGTTATGACTACCATAGAATAAGAAGCTTAATGTACTTTTTTGAAAGATGTATTATCATTCTTTAATCTTCT
The DNA here is from genome assembly GCA_019650415.1 of Pipa parva. Taxonomy (NCBI): domain Eukaryota; kingdom Metazoa; phylum Chordata; class Amphibia; order Anura; family Pipidae; genus Pipa; species Pipa parva. Next base: position 3,920 of record WMED01013562.1, on the reverse strand, counting down.
GTTTTTAAACAATTTATTATCTTATACGTCCATAAATAAGTGATTAAGCCAAAGTTCAGTTAATATGCCTTTGACCAGTACAAGCCAGAATTTATGAAACGGAACTGCACCACTGAGGTAGTGGAATACCATGTGGTTGTCTCTGGTCTACTTTACTTTTATAAAATTATGTTTTTGATGCAAGCTTTAATGGGGGAAAATAAAATGAGAAGGGTCCCTCTGATTTCCTGTACTCAAGGACAACTTCAGTACTGTCCATCAGTGGGATCCTACTGTAGCTTTCAGGGAAATAAAAAATAAACATACTCCAATAATGTGCACTTTACTATGAAAGGAGAAATGAGGGATGTATAGGGCCAGGTGCCAAATCTGGTCCGCGGTGTATTTATATTTGAATTGGGAGAAAATACCAAATGTCTACTTGAGCTGGCCCAACAGTATACAGTGCATGAATAATACAAAAACTCCCAGAATTCTCTACTGGTGCACTGGTGCATCAATCAGAACCCACAAGCACCCCCTCCTCTGTTGACATTAATTAGTGACCTTATACTACCAGTCAGAGTGGGCCACCTCCCAAATGGCCAAATGAAAGATGGAAAACAGAAGCTTTCAAGAAAAATGGGAAGCAGAATATCTGTTCACTAATATAAAGGACATACCTGTATGAAAAGGTTCCTTGTTTATCTGATGAGAAGGAAAAACATACTCAACAGTAGATATTTTTTCAATAAATATTAAGGTTGGCCCACGACTTTGTCCAAGTTTTTAATTTTGGTCCACTGGTATTTAAGTTCAACACCCCTGAGCTAGCCTTCCTTACTGGAGATGATTACAAGCAAAGCATGAACAGGAGTTACAGAAATAAAGTAAATATATAAATAAACTAAAACACATATGGTGCCAGGGACTTGTATAAATTCTAAGTTGAATGAAATGCAAAGGGATGGATAATAGCAAAAGTCTCATAATGATTGGTCTAGTCCCATAGTTTGTATTCTAGAGCCTGATTTTAGCTGTAGGTTTTTGCAGTGACTTCAGGAATTGTCAAAATGTGAAAATGTCTTATTATCCATGTGTCAAAAGTGGATTAACTAATCAAGAGCTTTACCTCTGCTTTATCCTGAGCTTTACAGGGTATTATTGTCAGGTTAACTGAAAAAAAAGAGAGTCTTAAGAGAAAAAGACATTTTAGTGAAGATGGCCTTTTTTGATATACTTCAAACATTACTCTTTTTCACGTTATAGAAAACCACAGTCACATTGCAGAAAGTGATAGACCTAATACTTACCTCATGCTTCTGCATATATCGATGATGAAGTTAATGTTATCCTGACTCTGAGTTCTACTTGTCAAAAGTATAGGCAATTGTAGTTTTCTAGGGGGTTTCTGACTGATTCCAACTCAAAATATGCTATTGGTTTGAGGAAAAACTTTGATTTGAGTATATTTTCAGTCATACTCATAAACTTCAGTCACCTTTAAAATGGACCTGTCAGGAACAGCATAACCTTTATAATTAGAACTACAGTTAACAGAGGTCAATTCCCAAGCATCTTGATGCATTGCTATGGCCAAGAGAAGTTTTGATTATAGCAACTCCAGTTAAATCTTTCCAGATCAATATTTAAGGGATTTGATTGTGGCAATGGCTCCCCCAATCATTGTGGCAATGGTGCCTTCACTGTGGTCCCCCTACCCCTTTGCCTAGAAATGAAAAATGTATTCTGCACGCATTCTATTTCTGGTAAATCTAGACTTCACCTCCCAAATCACCAAGCAGAGATTTTTGCAGTCTCCATTAGGCAGCAAGTTTCTTCCACCTTCACTTGGAATAGCATGTAAGGTAGAAAATATATATATATCGCTAATGTAGAGGCGGAGAAACGATTTCCCATGAATGTATTTTGTTAATAGAGCAGGAGTTATTTGGAAACACATTCATTTAAAGACATTTTGACTCTGTTCTCACCTTTTTTTGGTGCCCGTAATTCATAAAGGACTCTAGCTGTGAGTATTAGATCATACAAAATGTTCCAGTTATGCTCTCCATTAAATTTCAAATTACCTTAAAGTTTTGTAAGACAAATAAGTCAATATGTGAACTGTTTGAATGAAAATGCAAAATGTTCAAACTCATTGAATTTACTGTTGCATATGATTGCTTATCCTTAAGCTGTCTAGATCCTGTATTATTATTCATAGAACATCACTTTATTTTCATATTCTTTTCACTGCTCTGCGCCTTAGCTGCACATAGTCCAAAGGTGCCAGGCTATGGAGTTGTTGCCAAACAGTCATTCTTTCCTCATATAACCTACATAATTAAGTAACCTGTGAGACAAGAAGAATTCTCTAGCACATTCATATATTAATGAAGATAGCACACACATAAAATGTTTGATGGCCTTAAAACCCAAGGCAATTTATTCCTAAATAAAGTCATGATTCACAGCCTTCTTGCATTTTGGTTTGTGGGTAAGCTATAAAAAAAAATGCAATTTACATGAATTACAAAAAAATAACAAAATAGACCATACTGCATTCTGTCGCAGACTCTGTAAGGATTCCATGCCAGTTTTAACGATGTGTAAACAATATAAGGTCTATGCAAGGCTCCACAAAATATCCTCCACATTTTCATCAGTCCTGTATTTAGTCAGCCAATAGCAGTATCAGTTTTGTTCTTTTTGTTACAGTATTTCTGAAACAGCTGATTCTGATCTACCTGAGTTATATATGCAGTACAAACATATTCATTCATTTCACAATAATAGATAATCCTAATATGCTACATTTTCTTTATAAACCAAAGTATTTATGAAGCAGACTTAAGTCTGATAATTTTATCTTAACATTTTTACTATTTTACAATAACAATATTTAACCAAGGTAATATCTTACCATTTTTTGGCATTTTTACCCCGTTGCTTCCCAGGTTTCTTCATTCCGGTCATGCTTTGTGTTTTTTTTTTACATTTTTTACAAATTTTTACCTATAGTGGCTTAAGTAAAGGTTACTCCAAGAATGAAAGCCCCTCTCTGATATAAATATATAACTTCATTAAAGGCAGCAGTTCTTGCAGCAAAGAGAAAAAAAAAAAAACAGACCCACTTATGACATCTGGGGAAGCTTCTTAGTAATTTCAAAAAATAATAGCAGTTTTAGAAATTTTCAGCAATCAAAGTATTGAAATTAATGATGGAAGTTTTTTACCTGAGGATATACTTCAGATCCCTTGTAGAACAAGTTGAGAGATGCTGTCAAGCATATTTAAGTTGTGATATTAAAGAGATCCAGAGGTGTACAGTGTCCTGAGCAACTGAAATAAGAGGGCAGTTAGTGGAAGCAGCTTAAAATCAGGGCCACTTTTTGTCTGGTCCTTCCATATCTCCACCACTCTATGAACATACCTGACTGGACCAACAAATCTTTAAAAAGGAAAGATTCAAACTTTGCATGGTTCATTTTCAGAGTAGAGAAGCAACCCATTCAATAAAAGATACCACAACTGCCTCCAGTGCAGGAACCTGTGATTATTCTACAAAACAGGATCAATGTGGATGCACATTCCATTTCTTCTTTCCATCTCAGGGTAAATGTGTGCCAATTCCATTGATATAACAAATCAGCTTTGTAGAATTGTGGCATTATGTTTGTGATTGTTACAACTTCAATTTTGGGTTTGTATGCCTTAATCCAGGGCTATTCAATTAGCAGCCCGGGGGCCACATCCAGCCTGCGGACCCCCTTTGACTGGCCCAGCCGCATTTACTGAGGAAAATGCACTCACCTCCTCCAGCGTTCCAGCGATGCGCCTCCTCTAAGCGCTTCTCTTTACTGATGTAACTTGAATGCGACAAGCTCCTTGGCTGTTCGGGTCTTTCCGGCTGTACTCACTGTGGATTCGGCAGCTGC
>WMED01013561.1:0-14363 GCA_019650415.1 Pipa parva | reverse complement strand
TTGGGACACGGTACTGGTGCGGTATATTTCCAGTACTTTACTGCAGCTAGGTCTTATTTTCACGGGAGGCCTTATATTTCTAAGCTTGGAAAATATTGTACTAGGTCATATTTTCAGGGGAAACAGGGCAGTTGTGGATAATAGCTGGCTGTTGCATTTAAACAGTAGTCAGAAGAATGTAGATCTTTCTGTAACCATCATACAATATAGTCTCAGTCATTTTATTGCGTTGTCCTTTTTAAATATTTTGAAATAACACAGACCTGTGGAACTCAGTCTCCATAGTGGCAAACATTATTTGTCATCACTCTGGCACAAGTAAATTTAGTGCCAATAATTAAAAATTTAACCATGGCCAACTGATATTTATAGACGGACAAAACAAACAATCCCTCAGCATTTATTACATTAAATTCCTTACACTATCAGAGAAATAAATATCCTTACGCTGGGAAACAAATGTGTAATTATTGATGGTGAAGAAACTAAAATGCTAGTTGGGAATTACCTTATACTAGCAGCAGAAGCTATGTAGTCCTCCAACAAATCCTCAGCAGGTTAAACAGGGATTAACGCATTTATTAGCGGCATGTAATCAAAAAAAATAATACCGAAATTGATTTGTCTGTTAATATAAGCAGGGTATGGCATCAATGGCAGCTAAATATCAGACAAATTTGGCTATGATATATCAAGCCAAAGCTATTAATGATCCAGATGTTTGCCATGTGAACAGACAGATCTCACAGTGTAGGACCAGATTTTACATTAGACACATTTCATTTCAATACTATCCTATAAAAATAATTAAAACTACGGGTTTGCTTTTTTATGTTCCATACATGGATTTTAAATTATTTATTTATTTATTTTTAAGGATGAATGGGTAATACTAATAACTAATTTAATGACTCATTCCTAGCCAATTGATAAATATTTGCCCTTTTAGTATAAACATATAGACAACTTATTAAGGGCTGTCAAAATATTGATTCAGGGGATTTTAATGATCTGTGTAACAAACAGAAAGGCCAAGCAATCTAGATAATAAATTGGCAAATTAACACAGGCAGGTGTAAATTAATTCATGGGTTGCCTTTTGTACTCGCTGTAGTGCAGATTCTTATGCTGGGGAAAGGTGAAGTCCTGAAATCATTAGTTAAGAACATTAGCTTACACACAATGACACAATTCAGTTCTGCATATTGATGACTCTCTGTTCTATTGGAGAAGCAATGCACTGCTTTAAAAGGCAACCTGAAATGCCACTAAGGTATTTGCATACTATATTTTTCAAAGCATGGGTTCTCCACTTTGTAGGAAGAATTTGCTGAACTGCAACTCCCAGAAGATCCCAATCCTGTCTGTTCATAGTGTTCTATATTTGATAGAACTTCGCAAAAATTAATATCTTGACTTATGAAATATAGTAGTTTAAAAAGGATACATGTAGAATTAGTTTGGAGAACTCATAGTAACATATAGTAATATATATATTAGGACAGAGCGGTCGTGTTAGTCCACAGATGCAAAAAAATGAGTATTGCAATACTTGGTGATACCTTTTTTATTGGACTAACAGTCAGTTTAGTTAGACGAGCTTTCGAGAGGTCTCTCCTCCTTTTATCAAGTCTCAAGCAATACTGAGTATAGAAATCAGAAGTTACAAAGCCATAAAAACAGGCAAAAAGACATTATAATTAAATAAACTATTGGAGCATAAAGCAAACAATGGTCATAAACGCTGCTAGGAACAAGTAAGGCTAGGTTCACACTAGCGTTTTATGTTCAGCGCATAATACGCTAGTGTGAAAAAAAAATATACAGCTCAATGCAAGCCAATACTACTTACCTAGTTCCAGAAACACTAGCGTATGATGCGCATACACAGGAACGCTGTGTGTTGCATTTTGGCCGGCGTATTATACGCTGTGCCCAAATTGTGACCACGCAGGAAGTGATGTGAACACTGAGGGAGCATTCACACTGTCGCTGGTAATATTGGCATATTTTTCTTTTTCCCACTAGCATATTATTTGCTGTGCATAATACAGTAGTGTGAACCTAGCCTTAGAGCAGACAAGTGGTGGAGGGGTGATAAGTGGGGGGTGGAATTCTGTGATTTAGAAACAATCTCAGTTTTAAAGCAAACAGAAATAAATACACATTCTACCATTATATAAAGTTATGATAGTGAGATAGAAAGTTGAGACTTGATAAAGGGAGGACAGACCTCTTGAAAGCTTATCTATCTAATCTGACTGTTAGTCCAATAAAAATGGTATCACTAAATACTGCAATACTCATTTTTTACATCTGTGGAATAACACGACCACTCTATCCTACCTTTATATATTTATATATACTGAAATGTATTATATTTTAAATATATAGCATACAAGAATTAGTTAGTTAATTAACCTAACATAAACACACATTATACAATTAAAAATTTAGATCTACCGAATCATCTTTGGTCAAATAATCATGTATGGTTCTGCATTATTACTAGTTGTATAATCATCTATAACATTATTTTCTGTTAATAAAGTGCCAGCATATCCCATCCTGCTGTACTATTGAAACTGAATAAATAAAATAAAAAGGTATAAAACAGAAATTTACAGGACCTTAGGCTTTATACATTTGTGCCCCGTATGTATTTAAACACTATATAGGGTCTTATTGACTGAAGTCTGATTTCACTTCACTACAATTCAAGTCACATCACCAAAATAGTTACAAATTCACTTCTGCTTATTTATGAAGTTAAGGATAGATTTGTCCAACAAGGGGACTGCTACAGACACAGTCGCATATGTAGTTTGGCAAAGTCAGTCGAATAGAAGTAGGATGCAAAGTCATGCAGAGTGATGTGAATTCCCCCAGTAACATATTTAGTCACAGTCTCCATAGACACTTATATATACGATATATATATATATATAACTCTCATAATCAATAATCCAATCATTTTATTGATCACACAAAGACATTTCATTCTGTCTTACTGGAGCATCTCGTTTACTGTACAAATCTTAGATTAAAAAAAAAAAAATGGATATTTTCTACCTTAACAAATTTATCAATCCATTTTAAATGTTTACATTCCAGTGGGAAAGGAGCAGATTTTCTTCAAAATTAAAGAACCAATTTCTTTTGATTGATTTAGGTTCTTGTTTTTCCAGCTTAATAACCCAGTAAAGAACACCACTGATCATTCAGAAGGAGGTGTTCATGTTTTATGACAGTAACCATGATCTCCTCAGTCTACATCTCATTCACTATTTCTAATCACTAGAAAAAGAGAAACCCTGCACCTAGGCATCAGTATATCCACATATATTGCATGAAGAGGTCATTAGTATGGAAGATGCTTACAATGGATGTCCATAATTTCAGCATATGTCATACTGATGACCTTAATGAGGACTCAACAAAGAGCTAGTTTTCATAATTTTTGTAAATCACATAACATTTGAAAAATGTGCATGAATTTATTTGGCTGATCCAGTAAAATGAAAACCATAGAAAGTGAGAAAATAATCCTCAAATTCAATATTAAAGGATAAAACAGTAAAAAAAAAAGAAACATATTATGAAGACAAAGATATAGCAAGCCATTCTGTGCTCATGGTTCCTAACTAAAGGCAGTTAATAAAGCTTTCATATCAACTTACCATGGTCAAGCCATTATTATGTAATGCACCCTCCTGTTCCATTAAATTTCGAGAAATAGTGATAGAAGGAAGATCAAGACTTTGGGGTGGAAATTGAGGTGTAAATTCATTTCCTTGGGCTGCCAGTGCCTCTCCCATTACTTGAAATGGCAGAAGAACATCAGTCATACCTAGTGTGGGATCACTTTCTGGAGGCGGAGTAATGGGAGGAATCTCAAATTCTTCATCTCCAAGGCTTGGGGTATGGAAAGTCTGTAAAACAAACATCCATAAAAACATTTATGTTTGATTAATCAAATGAGTCACTTTAGTAATCTTTGTATTCCTTATTTATTTAGAAAACAATAATACTGTGATATTATATATATATATATATATATATATATATATATATATATATATATATATATATACACACACACACACACACACACACACACACACTGTATATTTATTGTCATATGACAAACCACAGGGACAGTTTTGGATAAAACACTTTTATAGTTATTACTCTATATAATAACTGCAAACCGCTAAGGGGGTTATTCACTAAAGACCGAATTGTTGCGTATAGGTGTGAATTCGCCAGATAAAAATGAAAATATTGTCACAGTCGCAATCTTAACATTAAAAAATTGTCAAGAATTTACAATGGGGAAATTGTAGCGGATTTGCTATGTGAGTCCGCTGTGAGAATTTGACAGTTGAATTCACACCTTAGTGAATAACCCCCGAGTGTAAAATGGTTCATTTACAGTGGATAGAGTACTAAACCTTACGACAGCTTTTTTTTTTTTCTTTTTGTTTTGTAGATAAATGAAAGTGAACTATTATTTCAAATCAACAAATAGTTGAAAAATTCCTTTTTCATGAAATGCCTTCTCATACCTTTCATTTGATCAGAATTAAGGCGGGCTTCCATTAAAACTATACATCTATGGAGTACGAAACCGTTAACAGCAGCCTGAATACTAGAAGGCTGTTTATTTAAAAGGTTTTAATTATACGAGTTTACTGCCTAACAGAAGAGTTTTATGGACTGCAGTGAGGCATCTCTTTCACACTTTCTTGTTTCAGAGTGATTCAGTTGTACACAATCATACCACACCTATTTGTAAGTATCCAACTAATCTGTAACAGATTTTACTGTTTTTATTAATTGTCTGATGCTCAAATCCTCATTCATCCCTATGGAATCACTAAGGAATCAACCCACGCTCAGCTTCTTAAGTGTTTATTTACAATACAATTTGGTATAAATTTCCTTTACAATCACATACTACTAATAATATACATGAAAAATGCATCAGATTGCATTGTGCAGCTGATACAATTCAGGTATGTGACTAATAAAAGTGTTTGAAGTTGAACACTGGGAAATGCAAAATAATAGAAACATGAAGCTGGCTTTTTCAGATTTGTTTCAGGATTAGAACGTTAGGCTTTTTCGAAAAATGTTGATTAATATTTAGGATTAACATTTAAGGCTTACCGTAACAGTCAAACAAGAGCACTCCTCTCACCATATATCTCAAATTAGAATGGGAGCTGGGGGATAAAATGTGTGCCCTCAGTTTTAAAGTTTTACTAAAAGCATTACTAACCAATAATGAACAAAAAAGGAGTGATTATATATATACTGTATATATATATATATATATATATATATATATATATATATATATATATATATATATATATATATATATATATATATATAGCGCATTAGAATTTGCCTCGTTATATAGCATAGCTTATTTGGTGAGGGCGAAACAACCTAGATAACATCTAATTTCTTTTACATTTTGACAACTTCATAAAAATAAACCTGAATAGGAAAAGTTCACTTAACTAACAGATCTTCATTGTGTTTTTTTTTGTAATTAGTGAAATCCATAATCAAATATTGTGGAACCTATGTAGCAGATATTAAGGGGGTTATTCACTAAAGTCCAAATTGTTGCATATTAGGTGCAAATTTGCCAGATAAAGAAAGTCACAATAGGCTGCTACTGTCGCAGTCGTGTCTTTATAATGAGAATATTGTCGCAGTCACGACTTTATTATGGGAAATTTGTCGCAATCTTAACATTAAAAAAAATTGTCGCAACTTTACAATGGGGAAATTGTTGTGGATTTGCTATGGGAATTCGCTGTTTGTGAATTTGACAGTTGAATTCGCACTTTGGTGAATAACCCCCTAAATCACAACTCTAAGAATCACACGAATACCAGGTTGAATATTATTTTACTAATTACAAACGAAGCTGACTAGTATAATAATATAATACCTAAACATGTCGGTGACACTGAAAACAAATAATAAAGTATGCGTTCAAATCTAAATGCATTGTTATTTGTCAACCAAGGGTTTACTAACGTTAATAATAACATGCTCCCTGGAAAAATTGGAAACCTGCATTTCCGAAAGCAACATGCTGTAACTGAACAGCCCCTTTAATGATAAGAGGTGGAATTATGCAAAAAGTAAGGTGTCATTTTACTTAACTCAATTAATGACTTCATCTACTAGCCAAGATATACAAAATAAGAATCTGCTACACTTGTAGTATTACATACATTCATCCGTAGCAGTCAGGGATTGATTTGTAATGTACATATGGTAGAGGTGAGACAATGATCATAGAAACAATTTGTTAACATTAAAAACACGCTTGTTACATCCCGACAGAACTTTCAAAACTTTCTGTTAATGAGTAAATAAGCAAATTGCACTAGTTATGACTTTTAGTCATATATTATACTCTACCTATATACCACCCCTCCCTTGTACTCATGAAGCACTGGTTTGGTCTAATTCTCCATTCTGTTGTAATGTTAATCTGTGTAAAGCAGTGTTTGAAAACATTTCGCAAATAGATCATTCTGATTAAAGATTTAAGCCTAATTATCATACTACTAATGCTGTACCAGTATTAACAACGTTTTAATGTGTACTTAATTAGCAACATCTGTCTATGTTTGTTAGAGAAACAAATACATTTAGCCTAGTTGTATATCAGATTGCCTATTCATTGGCACCAACGTGCAATAAAAAAATAACTCGCTTTATGCAATGCGCATGGTCCATAAATTCTTGCAATTGTCTGCTACATTCTGTGGCTTATTTTGCCTCAACACATTCATTATTTTATTTGGATTTGTGCAAGCTGCAAAAAGCTACATTTTCCATTGTTCCCTGGTTTGTTATAGTTTGGCTACTGCATGAATAAAATCACACCCAGTAGGACAGAGAGGTTGTGTTAGTCCACAGGTGCAAAATTTGCAATACTTGGTGATACTTTTTTTTTTTTTTACTGGACTTTGGGTGAGATTTATTAAACTGAGAAAGACTGCCCTGGGTCGCTCTGAGTTTACCCAGTGATATCTTGCATTGTTCTCGTGAGACTTTTTATCGAGATGGAGTTTTTTTATCTTGATTTTTCTAATTTTTTTTTTTGTACAACGGAAAGGTAGCCATGCTACTAATGTAAAGTGTGGCTACCTTTTCGTCGCAAATTTTGAAAAATTGAGATTGAAAAACTCAATCTCAAAAAAAAATCTTGCGGTCTTTCCGAGTTTAATAAATTTCACCCAATGTCCAATTAAAAAAAGTATTACTAAACATTGCAAATTGTGCATCTGTTTACTAACAAAACCACTCTATCCTAGTGTGTGTGTGTGTGTGTGTGTGTGTGAGATTTTATTCATACAGTACCCAAACTATAACAGTTCACATGTAAAAACAAACTGATATCAAATCCTCAGTGAAAACTACATTTTATTTGTGAAAATGTAAAAAAAAAAAAAAAAGGTTGCGCTTTTTAAAATGGCCCTTAGAGTTGTACGCATATAGTATACCTTCATTTGCCTGGCAATAATGATTGGCCTCAAATATACTGTAATGTAATTTCAATTATTAGATAGGGTTCCTTGCTAGCTTATGAAAAAATGACATGTAGAAGCAAAAAAATCTCATTAGCCGCTGTAGATTGTCATCCTTCATTCAGTTAACGATGATAGAAAATAATAACCGAGTGAAAGGAGGTATCTGGGCATAAAATGAAATAAAATGTCAGCTGCCATTACAGGTCAAGAATGATGAGCTTTTTTTTGGATATTATGATTCTGCAAAGTGTTTTTTTTTTTTTTCTAAAAAGGAGTTTGTTCCTTTTGATTTCAAAAGTATACTGTGTTTATGCTGAAAGTTCGGCATGGCAGCCAATTACTTGTGTTGTTTCAGCAAGAAGTGAAAAACATTTTCACACTACAAAAACTCCAACTTGTATCCATAGCGGAGATACTGGGCATGACAGGAAGCAATTGGCTAATGAATATAAACCAATGGTTGCATTCGCAGTTAGTTGGCAATAATATGGTCTTCTAACAGATGCAAGAGTAATTTGTGACTCATTTGCTACCCCATTACTGCTTAATGAAATCTAACATATCACATTAACAATACGGATAAACACTCGTTCTTGTTATGTGGCGCTTCGTTTTTTTTTTTTCATTATCACTGTAATTAAACCTTGAAATATTATTTCAATAAATATCTGAAGTGCTTGAGGAATATGTTGCAGTGTAGAAAGGTAAGGAGATAATTGCTGCTCAGATCTCAATTTCTATTAATAAAAGTAACAATTAACATAGTGTATAAATCGATCTAGGGTTTTTAGTCTAATTCATAAAAATCCAAAGCAAAACACAAGTTATTTTAGTTACATTTTTACAAGATAAGTCCATTAGAACAAAATGCTTAAACAATGTTTTGTTTACTACTAAAATAACAGAAGATAATTCTACATCCTATAGTTTGGTTAAGCTACTGATGCCTTTCCCACAAATGTTGTTATTGTGTTGTTATACAACAGTGTTCCCAAAATACATACATCAGATGCTCCAATAGTTACATTATTACTGTACAACTCCAGCCGCAAAACACATTACAGGATTTTTGTAGAAAAGTTTTAAACTTCAAACAAACAACAAATACACAAACAAAAAAAGCTTTAGGCTTTTTGACGTCTACAATGTTAACAATATGGCAGATACTTCTGCCTTTACAGAATCAACAGTAAACAGAGGCACATTCTAATAGAATGATTTCTAAGTGGGAAAAAAAAAAAAAACCTTCCTTTTTTATATTATATAGGGAAGTATTATAATAAACATTCACTTTGAAACAATTTCTGATGGCAGTCTTATTTTGAGGCCAACATTTTGCATTTTATGTATTCAAATGATATGAGATCCTTTGTGTTCGAGTCTAGTTCCTATAAATAATAAAAGTAATTATATATTAGTGGGGAACACATTCTTAACCATCAATCTCCCCAACTGTATGAGGATCAACAAATGCGCACAACACTTAAACAAATGGGGTCAAACATTAGTGAGTTTGTGTCTGACAACTACAGATGAATAAAGTTATTAGTGTGTTTTTGAAAAAAAAACATTTAAAAGTGGCAAATGTATGTTTCCCAGCATCTTCCAAATTAAAAAGCCAAGTTACTAGCAATAAAACAGTTACAAGTGTCCACTTATAATGTTAACTGATAAGCAACATTCCAGTTATCAAGCCAGGTATCCAACTACAACAAAAAGCGACAAGGAGAAATAACCAATTTGTATTACAAATAACCAAGTTCCCATCCCAAGCAGGGTGACATGCTTTAAGCTTGTGTCCCAGTTCCAAACCTGAATGTGTCAGTGTGTCTGCACGCGTTTCACATTATCCAAGTTCTGTTGGGACCCTTGTCCTTATCCCAAAATCCATTGGCATCTAAATATTCTGATTGTGAAACAACTGAAATATCAGATATCAATTGGGAAACAAATGATTCAACTAAAGAATTACTCAGAACATGCAGGTTTTATTAACTCTGGGGAATAGTTAAAAAAAAACAAACAAACAAAATATTTTGCTTACGGTAACTCTAATGACAATCGTATTTAGTTGGAAAAAACATGTCTGGTTGAGGTTATCGGATACACAATGTGGTTTTGTTTTATTAGACCAAAAATGTCACGTGTGATTGTCAAGAGTAAACTTACTAATGCTCCATGAATTCTGGATCTTGCCACTTTGTTGCATGCACACTCACAAACACATACAAAATAACACATCTTTACAAAAAAGAATGAATGGGTACAGCTAGAAAAACAGACAAGTACCTTAAACCACACATCAGGCCACTGCTGTTTCTGTAAACACACAAAAAAAAAACAGAAGGATTCACGATGAAAGATGTAAAGCAGAAAGTATTCGCTATCATCCTAAAAAAATATGCGTTAATCAGTTTTTCAAAAGTGAGCCCTGAAATCAAAATGACATTATTCTACTTAAACCAGCAAAGAACTGTATTATTTATTCAACATGTGCTGGTAGAATTAAGGAAAAAATATATATATAACAGTACACTTTTAAGTATTTATCCCTTTTGGATAAAGTAGGAGAGAAATAAAAAAGATAGTTGAATGCCATCTGTACAAAAATGCACAAAACATTTGTTCCTTTTGATAAAAATGCAAATGTGGAGAGGTTGTTGTATCAACATATAACAGCCTATGTCTGCCACGGTGAATTATCACAGCTGGAATTAAATTGTCTCTTAACAGCTGCTAGCAGCGGACTTTTCATCAATGCTCGATTCAAATGTAGGAAGAAATTCTACAGAATGAAACATTATGTTATCCTTACAGATGGGGTTTTGTGTTCATTATCACAAATAAACTCCGGGCCCCACGCCAAACATTATTCGATTATCTAAGCAAGTATTGATGGTCATAGAAAGGATAGAACCGACTGCCAGAATGCTGATTTTGCAAACTGTTCTAGTGATCAACACATATTGTACTGTATGTTAATAATTTATCACGTTTCTAAATATCTGCAATGCTGACAAACAAAATAGGTTTCCCACAATGTGTTTATGTGTAGATTTAGCTTTCACAATATTTGGATGGATTGAGTGTTTTTAACAATTCCCATCCCACCCCATACATTCATATCATACAGATTGCTAAAGTTGTAAACAATGAACTTCAAAACCTGATTAAAGATTAAGGCAATTAGATTTCTTTTCTAAATGAGCAGAAGAAGGTAATGCAAGATATAAAATGAATCATCGTTAAGAACACGGAGTATTTGAAACGGATTACAATAAAGACAGACGGATGGAAAGAAACTTAGAGACAGACAGACTGAGCGAGAGACAATGAGACAGACAGACAGGTATATAAATAGATTAGACAGACAGACAGATAGAGGATGGTTTATTTGTGTATAAACAATGTTTGAAGTCTTACAACTCAATATAGAAGGCAATTTCAAAGAGGCAGCCAACATTGGTGTACGGGTATTCTCTTGCAGAGTCTACAGTGGCTAGAAAATAACCAACTGCCTTTGTTATCACTATGCAGACTGCCAACTCATCCCAACGCAGTCATATAATCATCGCTATGGGAACATAAAACGTGGTCACATGCCCCATTCTGCGGAAACGTAGGGTTTACATGAATGAAATGCACATGTGAAGATTCAGGTGTGGGGATTTTTTTATTTTTTGTTTGTTTAATGCATAATTGTAGACGTCACCTTCCTCTGCAACTACTGGTATTCTGCAACTGTCTACTATGGCATTAAATATTCAGAATTAGTTTCTGATAGTGTAATTTCACAGCCTTCTACTGGAAAGAAGTGCTTAAACATGCATTAAGTACCCTCCACTATAGGAAAAGCCAAAATATACACGGGATTTTTGCCTTACTCTATTAGTAGAATACTACGGAAAGGTGCAATAACTCTTTCAGATGTACCTTCAGCAATAAACATACCACTGACTATAAAGCTAGGCCTTAGATGATGATTAATTACTTAATAATTATAAATTTTTAGGGAAAGTTACCAGCTAATAAAACAGCTATTTACGTAGATCCTGATTTCTATAGACTTAAGATATGTCCCCTAGTAGGAAGAGTGCTTGATTTCCCATTAGGGAAGCTCTTATTGCATTGACATGCTGCAGATGAAACCGCCTTATGCCCAGCTAAATTGAGTAGTAATGTAGTACTGTCAGGTTATTTTCTCTCTCATTAAAGTCTTTATTTTGTGCTTCATGAAACACATTCAAATGCAGAGTTTCAATCTTATTTATCCTTTCTCTGTGTGCTAAATTATTCAACCAAACAAATGTATATAAAACAAACACACAAAAAAAAACAACATACACCTACCTCGTTTGCAGCCAGAAATGCATTATTGGCTTCAGTCATATTCATGTAGTTATTATTATTCCCAAACTGGAAAATAAAGAAAAAGCAAATGTTTTGCTTAGCTCACAATGATCTGTAAGAAAAACTATATATGTATATTTATTTATTTATATATATACACATATATATATATATATATATATATATATATATATATATATATACACATATATACATATACATACACATATATATATATATATATATATACACATACACACACACATACATACAAACATCCTTAAATACATTAAATATAAAAAAAGCATTTAGAAAATATTTTCGAGATACCTACAAACACTTTCCTTGCATAGACTATGCATAAACTGTGATCACCAATAGTTTTCAACCATTAAATGTAACTTAATCAATGTAAAGAAATATTAGGCTGGGTTCACATGAGCGTATTATACTCAGCGCATCACACACTCATTTGAAGAAAAAAAAATACGGCTCATTTGAAGAAAAAAAAATACGGCTCAATGCAAGCCAATGGCACTTACCTAGTTCCGGACACACCAGTGTATGATGCGCATACGCAGGGTCTGGAAAGCTGTGTGTTGTATTTTGGTTGGCGTATATACGCCGCGCCCAAAAACGACACACAGGAAAGGATGTGAGCGTTCACACTGTCGTTGGTAAGTACAATAGAGAAATACACTCAGCATATTTTTCATTATTTTTTCTTCTCCACACTAGTGTATGATGCACTGCGCATCATATGCTCGTGTGAACCTAACCTTGGCGATATTGTTTAAGGTAATGTCACACATAGCGTTATAACACCATAAAATGAAGCAGCGGCAGGTCCCATTAATTTCATTGGTGACTGCATCAAAAACAGCAATACCACTTTAACAAAAGCAATAACTGAGGTTTTTGATAACTGTCACCTGTGAAATCAAAGCGACCTGTTGGATCTGTTTTTATGGCAGTGTGTGCCCCAGGGGGTGTTTGTATCCCCAAAAAAACTTTTATTTTCCAACAATCCTATGTTATTTTCACCCATACAACACACTATACAGAGTTTGTGATAAAATGATATGTTGTTCCCAGATTACTATTTAGTTTATTTGTTTCTGCATTGGTCTTGCAGTGCAAGTACTGTGCAGATAAGATCACCAGGATGTAGTAATAAAAACAATTGTTTCTCTATAGTCCCACTGTGTGCACTAGGATATAAGGCTGGGTTCACAAGAGCGTATGATGCGCAGCGCATCATACGCTCGTGTAAAACCCCCAAAAAACTGCTTCATGGAAGCCGATACTTACCTAGTTCCAGACACACAAGCATGTGAGACATATATGCTGTGTCCGGAACGCTGCGTCGCATTTTGGCCAGCGTATATATGCCACACCCAAAATGCATCATACGCTCGTGTGAACCCAGCCTAAGGCTACATAAAGATACAGTTATAAAGACAGCCTACACTTTTATCTTAAGGCTGGGTTCACATGAGCATACGATGTGCAACTCTTCATACGCTCATGTGAAGAGAAAAAAAATGTTTTTTTCTATTCTACTTACCAGCGACAGCGTGAATGCTCCCTTGGCGTTCACATCTTTTCCTGTGTGTCGCATTTTGGGCACAGTGTATATATGCTGGCCAAAATACGACACACAGTGTTCCAGACCCAGCATATGCGCATCATACACTGGTTTGTCCGGAACTAGGTAAGTATTATCGGCTTGCATTGAGTCGTATTTTTTTTCCCAAACAAGGTACAAGGGGCAGTAATGTCATCTTTTAATGAATTGTATTGCTTTCTCCCTGTTTTTAACTTTACAGATAGCAGACATGTTATCAAACAGACCTCACTCAATCCCATTGTTTTCTATGGTACATTACATAAAACAAGTACTGGAAATATGCCATAAAGACTTTTTTTAATGCTAAATATTTTACTTTCTATATGCAATTTAGAATTTTTGGAAGCACAGATTGAAAATATACAATTATAAATGCATTAGATGCATTTTCAAATTTTTGGCAATGGTACAGCAGGTGTTTTACTAAAAGCCAAAAAGAACCTGCAAACTGCATTCCACTGATTATAATATTAATATTTATAATATTATATTATAACATCATTATAATGGGGGTGACCACAAGTGACTTATCTAGACTCATTTCACTGCAACAAACACTTTTGGTGATAAAGTTGCATCTAGTTGCCCATTTAAATTAATGGCATGTGATTTGCAACCTTTTTTTTCCTGCATTTTCCTGCAAGAGGTAAAATACCCAGGGGCGAAAGTTATTAACATTGAAAAGAACGATCTTGGATTTTTGAGTTTATCCCATAAGATTATCGCTCAAATTTTTTAATGGAGAGGTAGCCAAACTTTACGTTAGCAGTAAGCTTTACGTTAGCAGTAAACTTTACGTTAGCAGTAAACTTTAC
>WMED01013560.1:0-14363 GCA_019650415.1 Pipa parva | reverse complement strand
CAAGATTCAAACAACTTCCATCTAGTATGGAAAGCAATAAACAATTTTCAGTGTACTGTATGAATCAATTAAAGCGATCACACGCTAATCAGGTCATTGGATGATTCCTTCACACATTTCGCTTGATCAGTCATTTCTGTGTAAGAAATGTTGGTATGTGTGCAGCCATTTTTTTTTTTTTTTTTTACATATTTCATTATAATAATCAGTATTTTTTGAAATAGTCCTCTTTGGACTAAATTAAATCATACCCATTTATTTTTTTCCTAAAATTTGAAAAAGAAAAAAAAAAGATGCAAAGGATTATATTTAATAAAACAGATAAATAATAAATAGTCAAAGATAATAAATAACCATTAAATGCGGTTTAATGTGCAATGTGTTTAGCCTAATGGCAGGAATTATCCCAGAGTGGAATCGCACATTATTAATGAATGTGTATTTTTAGTTGTGTTCAGGAATGGGCAACATCACTTCTGGGCTGCCATCAGAAATCATGGGGTCCCCCAACTGTTGGAGTAGATGCAACAGCTGTATCTTATGAGTACTGTATATTTCATTAGTAAATTGGAGCCACTATATTAATAGTACAGTAGATGGCGCTGTGTGTAATAATGTGTAGTTAGTTATACCAATCTGTCTGTATCAGTTTCTGCTGTTCAGTAGACTAGTTCATTCCTCCACATTATCTATGTGCTGATGATTGCTCCATGTTATGAAAACTCTGCAACACCAATATGTTTATACAGACACTACTTACACTGAACATTATCCAATGATCAGTACCCAGAAAGTCGAAATCTTCAGTTGTATTTATTCCTAACCCTACATTTGACTATCTAACTGCCCTCCTTGTTTTCCTAGCTTCTGGGTCACCCATATTGGTATCCCCTGCAAACCCCCCCCCCCCCCTCCCAAGATGCAAAGCAAGTCCTCAACACCCTATAAATTATAAAGAAAATCATCCTTCCTCTATTGTTCTTACACACAGACATTTATGTAAGGTGCTTGGCACATGTTTGGAACGCATAGCGAATGCAACTAAACATTTCTAGAAATGTGACTTTTTTTCTGTTGTTTTACTAACTGTATTTAGATGATTTTTATAGATGCATTGTGTAGGAATTTATATTAGTTCACATTCCTTTTAAAAACAAACAAAAACTGTCTTTAATGATTACAAAACGTTTAACAAATGCTTGATAAACGCTTGGGAAATGCTTGAGGTCCCACGGATTTGTATTCATTTATGCAGTTAAAGTACTGTTTGTTTGGATATTTCCCGTGTGCACATACCCTAAATGAAATTCAGTCCATTGATGGTTTATCAGAGAAAAAAAAATAGTTTTATGTTGCACCCAAGTGTTGTGTGTTTTACAGCATGTTCCAATTGATATACACCATTGATGCAGAAGACAATTATAATACTGGCTCTCCAGCTCAGGGTATCCAGAAATGAATCCTTTCTTCTCGGTTTTTCTTTTTATTTCTCCCCAAAGGGATGAGAAAATAAACAAAAAAACCCACTGCTTAAACCTCTAACCAGGTTGGCATAATTACCGGAGCTGCCGGGTTCATCTCAGGTGTTATTCTACAACAGCAGTTTATAAAACGTCAGATGTCATGCTGTTTTATAACACTGTTTCTATGGATACATACCACCCTCTGTAAGCAACCAATATCACAAAATTCCAGGAGAGCCAATCGCTGAGGCAATGCTTCTAGGAAACTGTTTTTAACCACAGCAGCGCAGAAGGTTTGATGTGCGTGTATGGCTTTAGAATAAGTGTTTTCAGCTAATTTCCATATCAAGAGAAAAGTGGTCAAGCAACTGACCTGTCAGCTGTTTAAAATTACAAATCACAGTGACTAGCCAAGAATGATGGGATCAGAAATTCGCAACATTAGGAGGATTGTTTTACTAGGCTAGATTCTCTTGCACGGTTACACTAGATATAAATGAATGTGAAAACTTATTAACTTCCTAATATTTGTGGGCATCTTGGGTTTTAATATCTACAATGATTCTTGGTTGTGCGCTCACTCTTGTTCATGAAAATATATCATTTTTAAAAATCTAAAAATCTGTGGGCTATACCTGCTAATGTCTTACAAGTAGGTGGTCAAATAGATTAGATAAGGCAGTCTACAAATTGATGCTGTTTAGTATGTTGCTCTATTCTTTTATTTTGTGAGCATTGTACATATAAAGAAGGTAAAAACAAGATATGGCAAGTTACAAAATCTTTCAACAATAATGTGGCAGAAAGAGATAGCCGAAATGAGGACATCACCTACAGGTTTTAACAGTCCTATAGAAGGAGGTGAGGGTTAAATCAGAAACAATGAGGCCCCCCAACACGACACTATACTTCTTTACATGTCCCAGTTTCCCTGCAGACTCTCCAGTGATATTGCCCAATGTCCAGTATATCACCATGACGATGGGATTACATGAGGTGAATCATTTTTACAGCTCTACCCATGCAACTTGGAAAATTCACATCTGCCTTAAGTTTTATAACACTGTGATTATTGTATTCAAATTACTGAATTTCCCAAAAGGCATCTGGAATCTTCAATAGTTTATAATTGAAATGAAATTCAGGTCTGAATCATGGCAAAATTGAAGTTCAGCAATACTTTACTTATTTCCAATACAATCATTTAAAATATAATCTTTTTAAAAGTATATTAGAGCATAAAAAACAATCCTATAAATTTTTGCAAGATGCTATACAGCTGTTAAAACTAGAGACAATTGTAATTTCAGTGTCGACTCATTAACATCTAAGAAACTGATATATGCAAGTATAATTTGCATGTGACAAATGAATTGCTGTCATTTGTTTGCATATTGTATTGTTGACATTGCACCCTGCAGTGCATACACTAAGATTGTATTAAGAACAATATCATCTTCATTTGTCATTGAAAAATGTGACAGTTGTATATCTAGTCTCAGCACCGAATCGAATGCTTGTACAAAACAATCCAATAGTCAATCACTTTTACAACAAAATGTTTGACTATTTAAACCTTCTACACTATCGTGGCAGTGATTTCATCACTATGTGCATCATGCTAAAAACTGGAAATGTCCTAGCACCATCCGAATGCCATCCTCACAGAGTAAAATGGTGTCAGAGCTCAAACATGCCTACCTTTGCTAGGGATGTAGCCAAGGTGGACAAAGTTTATGTAAAGACACTGGAGTGTCAGAATTAGTTTAAAAAAACCACATATTCTACTGAACAGGCAACGGAGTGCCAGGGTAGCACCTAGAGTAAGAGTCCCTTGCCGAGATTTAAAATGGGCCCAGCACCCATACATAAATGGGACAAAACTGCCCAGGAAGTGTTAATTAAAGAGACACTGAACATTAACAATATTAAGTAGCAGGAGCCTGAAATATAAAGGCAGCCAGTCTGATATTCTTAAAGGGACAGTAGATAAAAGCTATTATAGAGAATGTGTACCCAAACAGCAAATAATCAAAGGACTGACAATCCATTGTAGGGTGAGATAACATAGCTACACAGTTAGAAATGTATGTCACTGCCTAGTGCTATGGTGTACTAATGAAACTGACCTCATAGATATAGTGCAAATGGTTGTTTAAACTGTAGGTACCTTTTCTCAAACATTTATTTCCATAATTCATAACTAGTCAGAGTAACATTCCTTTATTGGTTTTATTAGCTTACCATTTAAGAAAATATTGTAATGTCATGTGCTGTACTACTTTACATGCTTTACACTTGTCTAATTTGATCTTGACTGAAGATTCTACAGTTTGAACAGCTGTGCAAAATACACAAGACTGGGAGTATTTGTTATTAGCGTTGCCTGTCTTACAGATGTCCCAAGTAACATCAGTGTATACAAGAGCTCTTCAATCACAGTTACAGACTTACAATCTGTGCAAAGCACTTGCACTTGGTACAGTAAAGATGCCTTTAGCTGCACTTTAGGGACTTTTGCCACTGATTGAGTGTTTCTGCTGTGTGTGTTTGCAGGCCCACTTCTGTTTGTTTTTAGATTTACATACAAAGATTTAAGTCTACAACAGAAACCAGCATAGGCAGAGAAGTGGAAAGAAAAATAGGTTTCATAAAGGAGTTTCTGTTGCAGGTTCTCCAATCAAATGGCAGTGAAAGATGCAAAGAATAATTTGAAAATCAAATGTCAATAAATATTTTAAGGGGGTGCATTCACCTAATAAGAAAAAAAAGCAATGGGCTAATAATTAGAATAATGCTAATTAATCCCAGGGTGATGCCCCCTGCCAGTGAATAGAGCTTCATCAGTAAAATCCATGATGCAATAGTTAACACTCATTAAAATGAAATCCCTTAAAATGAAACAACTTTGTATCTTTTATCAGGCAGGAAGCACTCTTTTAATATACCATAGAGCAGGGTGCTAAACTGGATGAAGGTCTCCCAGGATGAGGTGCCAGTGCAGGTTAACTCTTGGCAAAGTGTTTAGTCATTGTGAAAATAGTATACATAGTAACATAGTTTATGAGGCTGAAAAAAAAAGACACAATTCCATCCAGTTCAGCCTATTATCCAACAATATTGATCCAGAGGAAGGCAAAAAACCCACGAGGCATGAGATAATTCTCCTCAAATTAGGGAAAAAGAAATCCTTCCTGACTCCAAATATGGCAATCAGAATAATTCCCTGGATCAAGAACCTCACCTGTTGAATTCATCTTCCTACAATTTGAGTTGCATCTCCAAAATAGTAAATTCACTTCTCGTTATTGACTAAGCGGTGAATACACTTGTCTAACAAGTGGACAGCATTGATTGCTGTCGGAAGCATTGTGTGGTACAGTCAGTCAAATAGAAAAATAATGCGGAGTCCTGGGATTTGCTCTCCAATTTACCACTCTTATCTGGCAAAAGTAAAATGGGTGAATTTGGAACAGTACACCTAGTTGCATTCACTCTTTCTACACATTATGCCACTTAGTCTATAGTAGAAGTACCTGTGCATGCGCACACAAATTGATGAAAAGTGCTCCATAAGATCGTGGCTATTGTAGTTGCCCGAATTAGTTGCATATTCGCCACATCACAGAGTTTTATCAATAATCAAACATGGAGAAGTGATGAATAGATGCAAATTCAAAGCTATATGTGACTATTCGGCCTTTAGTCATTAAGGCTCATAAATTGTAATATTGTATGGGTATGCATTTCCCACTATGGTATATTTGCCAATTAAACAGAGATAATGTAAGATTTCATGGAACCATTGAACATATAAGGACCCACAGAAGGACAGGCTACATGTTCATTAGAAGCAGGTGTATGTACAGGGGCAGCCTATTTGTCATGTTGTAGGGGGTAGCATAATTTCTCTGGGCAACCCTGTGCATGCACATAAAACATGTGACCACATGTAGAACTTGGCAATTATTAGTGAAATAAACTGCTTTCTCTTGAACTTTGTGTTGTTGAAACATTTCCAATGTTACCTTTTTTAGATATAGTTCTAATTAGTGGGCAAACATTTATATACATTTGTGCTTTTACCTTAAAACAACCAGTCATTGCTAATTTGTAAGTTTGTGACAACTGTAAAGTCCTTAAATTATATTAGTAGTGATAAAATACAGATCTGTCAGAGTACGGAGTTTATTTTGCAGCATTAAAAGGAAATAAAGTGTCTGAGGTTTAATTACTTGAAGCTGCAGATTGCTAATGTATTTAAACTTTTATTCATCTAGAATAACTTCTTAGGCTGCAAAAACTCAATGCAATCCATTAAATGCAACTGTGTTTGGAATGCCAGCCTGCCAAGTCTGCAGTATTCATGCAGTTATAGCAGAAACCTTACAAGGCCCTAGACCAAAACAAATGTCACGATGGTGTCTAGATCACTATTTTGGTCTCTTTTTTAAAGGGAAATCCACTTGAAATGTTCTTTATTTGGAGTTAGGTCCCATTTATGTTGTTGCTTTTATTGCAATGCTGTTGTGATCAGTAGTCATATGAATTACTGGATTTCAATATCAATCAGCCTAGAAATACGTATATTGGGGAGTAATCTTGAAAGTCCAAACAGTCTATAACGGTCCAAATCCACAATCATTTGCTACCTTCCCATCTTCTCTAACTCATCACATTTTTGTGATGTGAACCAATTCGGATGCTTGCAATAGTCAGATTTATGGAGCAATTCACACTGCTTTGTGTGGGCATGCACAGGTAATTGACCTGTAGCAAATTCAGCAAGGCATACTGAGTGGAATTTTCACCAGATCATAGTGTTGAATTAGAGGGTTGATGGCAAGGATCCTTTTGTCTGGCTGTCTACACTGCAGTATGTCCCATCAAAAAAAGTGGGAGGCTAATCAACATCACTATTGGCTTTTGTTCACCAAATAATTGTCATCATCTGGAAAGTAAATTCTACTCAATCTCCTCCTCAATAATTTAGGCCCCATGGATTCTTGAATGCAAAGTTTTTAACTTTGATTAAAAAGCAAAAAAAAAAAAACCATCTAGAGATCTAGGAACTACCCTCTTGCTTACTCCATTCTGAGGTTTTAGCTTTCATTCTACCATGATCTAAATTAGAATGTGGTACTATGCCCTATCATTTACAAGGACTGTATACTCCACTGTCTACGACTTGGGCAAAACCATAAGTGAGCATAAGTGGATAAAATATTAGGAGGCACGCTAATAGCAGCAGCTTTGACCCATAACTTCTGAAGACAGATGAACATCAACAATTTAGTTATAAATGCAGAAAGATTAATCTCAGCAATGGTACTGAAGATTATACTGGATGTATGGGGTCCTCTGGTCCTGTTCTTCTGGTGTTATAAAGGGTTTAGTACAAACTTGTCATTCTAGAACAGTCTTCCTCTTTGAGATTTTGGCTCAGTATATTATGCCAAAAATTAGCCACATTCACCATTCCATTCTCAAGGTACTCTAGAGACAGAAAGGTGTCAAGGGACCCTTGCTTATGGTTTTTGACAAATTAACTGAACAGCTTCAAACTTGTGAATTTATTGTCAGATACAGTGGACAAATTTGGAGAGTTATCCTATCATGTTGTAGTTAGCATGATATACAAACCTCAATGTAGTCATTGGCAGACAACATTTTTAAACATGTCTGATTACAGCACAGAAAATTCTTTATTGCTACAGAGAATAATAAAATTAAATGCAAAAACAGGTAATGGAAGCATATTTATCTGTATATTCATTCAGTAATTTTTTTCTTTTATATTAGGTGCTCCCAACCAGCATCTCATCATATTCACAACAGATGTTCATTTTAGAGAATTCAGGAAATTTGAACCAAAGCATGAACATTTGTACAGGGGGTTTCTATGTGATTTGAACATAATAAAAGCAATGTGGATTCTAGTTTTAAAAGGTTTGTATTCCGTACAATTGATACTCTATTCCTTTCAGCATCAGTTACTTGAGAAGCCTCCAAGTTTTTCCAAGCAGGTGAATAATGAGGGTCCAAAAACATCTTTAAAAAAACAAACAAAATAAGTCTAGTTGATTGGATTTACTTTCACTAGAGATGCCCTGACCTCATGGGCATTTGCAGGTACTAGTGAGGAACATGTTTAAAGTGCACCTGTCACCTCAAAACTAATACTAATTTAGGTGCTACTAACGAAATAAACGTTTTTGTAAATATATATGTATTTTAAAAAATGAACCTTTATACAGCGTTTCTCTCTGTTATTTTCCCTGTCAGCCCAACTTTTCTTTCCCCGAGTCTGGTTGGGCAGGGCTAAATGATGATTGACATTATAGCTACTCCAATCAGAACCCTGCTAGATTGTGATTTAAGAGATCTGATTGGAGGAGCTATAATGTCAGTCATCATTTCGCCCTGCCCAATCCAACTCGGGAAAGAAAAGTCAAACTGACAGGGAAGATGACAGAGAGAAATATATAAAGCTACATTTTTTATATATATATATACAGTATATATATATATATATATATATATATATATTTACAAAAACATTTATTTTAATAGTAGAACCTAAAATAATATTAGAATTTTGAGGTGACAAATGCACTTTAACTAAAGATTGCTCAATTTGGTAAGATTTGGGACTAGTTCAAAAAACTAGTACTGCAAACTTGCAATCCTAAATGCACCACCAGAGATAACACTTCATCAGCCTTGTTAAACAACTATTGATGTTATTGGTTCTGTTACTCAAAACCCTAATTTTTATTAGAACATTGACCATCTCTCGCTTTTCTTTTTGCCAATGAATTTCAAGATACAATTGTTCCTTTTTATAATTATATAAATCCCAAAGTACAGCCTAATGTTATTGATTTCTCTGTTGGTATGTTGTTCTTTCTCTTTGATGTTGTTTTTGTTTTACCTTCTCTATAGTATTAAAAAAAACATTACAAAACAATTAGTAGAGGACTGAGCCCTTCATAAAATCAATCATAAAATTTGCTTTAACAATGACAGCCATCTTAAAATCCCAAAATAAACACAATCAGATTAAAGAACCTTTTCAGTATAGTCAAGGGGGCATACCTACTTAGATCATTTTGACCATATCAATTCTTTTCACCTTATTTCATGTCAGTTTTCGTTTCCCTATACTTTTCAATTCTCCTGAATGATTTATAAAGGATCGAGAAAAATGTTTCACCATTGAAATAAATCGTTATAGATAAATATTGATTGGTTGACTGGGTAACATTTTGCGGTGTTTTTTTCTATGATGGTCCCTTTTATTACAGATCGATATTGAAATTGATATATCTTTTTTAAGGGAAAATATTTTGGACGTGGGCTAAGTGATAAACGCCATAGAAAATAATGGGTTTACGTTAGTCTGAGGTTGAAGAGTTTGGTTTATAAAATTGTCTTAGAACAGTTTAGTAAATAAGAGAGTGCATAGGGCAGTGCAGTAGTTAGCACTGCTGCCTTGCTGCTCTGGGTTCTGGGTTCAATTCCACTCTGGGCCCAGACTTCATCTGCATGGAGTTTATATGCTCTCCCTGCAGCTGTGTGGGTTTCCTTAGGGCACTATGGTTTCCTCCCACAACCCAAAAAACATATGTCTATGTGTGTGACTGAATAGGGAATTAGATTGTAAGCTCCATGGGGCAGGGACTGAAATGAATGATGAAACATTATGTAATATATCAGTACTATATAGATACATACAAAACAACAATATCTTTAAAAATAGGCTGGTTCCTGTATTTCTACTTGATTCAGTCCCCATGGCTCACCAAGCAGTGTTTTTAAAGGTGTAGAATTCTAATATACTATTTTTAATTGCAATTATCCCTGGAAAGAAACTACAAATTGAATAGACTTGAATGCTGAATCTTGTGTACAAGATTGTCCATTTTATATATATAATATTTGTTACATAAGAAACAGATCTAAGAAACATTGTTCTACAGTCATTTATTACCTATTTTGTTTGTCATTGTGCTTTCACTGTTAAATGAAAACCTTTTTTTTTCATGTTGATTTAATTATGATTTATCCTATTGCTATTAACAAGCATTACATTTTAAATAAACACAGTGTTTGCCAGACTTGAAATTGACTGCTAGTGGAGAAGCAGTAGGAGCCTAGATCAGCTATGTAGTATTGACAAAAGGCAACAATTAACATATAACTTAAAAGGTGTCTCATTGTAGACACCATGTTTGAAAAACTATACCAGAGAATTATCTTTCAAATTAAAGGTTTGTCATACATTTCACACAATTATCCTATCACAGCTAACTCTCATAATTGTACGTGTTATATGCTGTCGTGTCATATTTAGGAATAATTACACAGTAGTTGTATAGCATTATAACAATGTTATTAGGACCAAAGATCCACATGGTATCGTGTAGTGAGATGTAGGCACCTGCAGGTTCCTTGCTTTAAATGTTGTTCCTATAGAAATGTGAAAAGAATAATGATTCACAGTACCAGCCTACAATTCAGTCTTTCCCAAGTATTTTGTGCTGTGTTTGGTGATACTCTTTATTACAGATAAAAAAAAAAGTGTTTGAATTTAATTATTTGGTAGGCTGCAGGAATCTTTTGAATAGAATTAGCAGTAAGCTTTTATTTACTAGTGAGCAAATAATTCTTCTTGTCCTGGATATCAAACAATATCCTACTACTCTACCATTTTGTATAGCACAATTGTAACTGAGATTCCATTGTAGCTAAAACTCCAGCCTTTAATAAGTTAAAATCAATGGGGGGTTTTTTCAGATTGCAATGCAGATCATCTAAAAGGCCTAATGAGAGCCTTGCTTTTCTGCCTTCTTGCATTGATTGAAAACAACAGTTATTTCAGACTTTAAAATACTTATTAGCAAATGCGGAGACCAAGGGCAGACAGTTTTTAATGCTCTACAGAACTCTGTAGTCCTGGTCTGTGGGATAGCGTAGCCTACCTTCTCATGGCTAAGCTACTTTCGTTCCTAGATCTCCTTCACCAATATTTTCCAATTTTCTACCCATTTGGCCAACCTAACTAAACAGTGTCTTTTCATAGATGATGCTGTATTGCTATTTCTAGTGTTTTTCATCTGCCTCAATACCAGATGATACAAATAGGATTCCTAACATTAGTTAGTGTAAGGGGAAAACATGACTGAATTCTCTTGAATCAATATCTTGCTGTTATTTGTTACCTCTTAAATGAGCATGGGAGATCAAAGCAATCTGGAATCACATGGTAATTTTAGTTAACAGTTCTGAATTGATCACAAAACATTATAGCACCAATTATCAGGCAAACATCACTCCCTGCTTGCTCAGATTCTCTATGCGCTTGGTGTCAGTAATCACACTGCATCTTGGCTGACTTCCTTCCTTTATGATCGCTCCTTCTTTTTCTCCTGTGGTAATGACTCTTCCTCTCCTATTCCACTTAGTGTGGAGGTGCCTAAAGGCTCTGTCCTTGGTCCTCTCCTGTTCTCTCTGTACACGCTTTCCCTGGATGATGTCATCAGCCCGTTTGGTCTTAAATACCACCTGTATGTGGATGACATCCAACTTTACTTATCTGCCCCTGCGTTAACACCTGAAGTCAATACTATCATCTCTAACTGTCTCCTGGATATCTCCTCTTGGATGGCCCGGCGATGTCTCAAACTAAATCTTGATAAAACTGAACTGATTATTTTCCCACCTAAACCTGGTCCTGCTCCCTCCATTTCCATCTCAGTTGGTGATCTTTAATCCTATTACTTCTGCACGATGTCTTAGGGTGACTTTTGCCTCTGCTCTTTCATTCTCCAAGCACATTGCTCCCTCTGCTAATATCTGTTGCTTTTTCCTTCATAACGTTACCAAGATACATCCATTTTTCTCTCCGGCCACTGCTAACACCCTCATGCATGCCCTTGTCTTATCCCTCTTGGACTATTGCAATTCCCTTCTAACTGGCCTCCCAGTTTCTCATCTTTTCCCGCTCCAGTCTATTCTAAATTCTGCTGCAAGAATAATTTCCCTTTCTCCCCGAAGTCTCCCTCCCAAGTCTTGTCTCCTCCTTGACTCCCAGTTAATAAACGTATTTTTTACAGTGTCCTATTTTTGACATTTAAATTGCTTCACTCTGTTGCCCCTCCTTACATATCTTCCCTTGTTCACTTGTATGCACCTAGCCATCAACTCCGCTCTTCACAAGTCAACCTTCTTCAGGAACCCCTCACCAAAACTACTCATTATCATCTTAAACCCTTCTCTCTTGCTGCCCCCTATCTTTGGAATTCTATACCCCTCTACCTCCGCCAAGAACAATCCATCACTATATTCAAATCTAAATTAACATCTTACCTCTTGGAGCATTAGCACTGGTTTTCATGTCTATATTAATATTTATACAATTATATATTCAAAAGCTATATTTGCTTTCTTATTTAATTGGCACCTATAGCCAAATGAACTGTCACTTTATCCTACTGCATTTGTTACCCCCTATATGTTTATATAAGTCTTCCTCCTACTTAGATTGTAAGCTCTATGGGGCGGGACCTCTATCCTCTTGTTTCAATCATAGCCTGGCACTTAGAGTGATGTATTTTCTTGATTATATGCTTGTATTTTACTTTACTTGTTCTTTGTTCCGCACTTTACCCTTGTCTGTATTATTACTGGATTGTACAGTGCTGCGTAACCTTACGGTTCTTTATAAATAAAAATATACATACATACATTGCATTCAAGGTACATTATATGTTGCATTAGAGGTGGAATCAAATCTAACCTAGTCACAGGCAGTAGTAAAGTGTAGCACGGCACTTTCACAGCAGTAATTAGTAGCCAGAGATGGTATTAATGGGTATTATTGGGTCCCAACCTGACCAATAGACAGTACAGTGAACACATCTGGAACTGCTCCACATGTTATTGGTAGCAATAGGGTAACAAAACAGTTCATGTGACAATTAGCCTTACCCTGACACGGGAAGACTGTCAATAAAATAGCAAGCATAGGGAAAAATAGAGAGCAGTTGAGTGGTTCTGTATTTTTTTTTCTACCAGTCACAGCAAAATGTGATTAGTCAATTTAATATTATGTATGTGAGAGTCAAGAAGAGGTAATGTACCCTAACCATAACTGATATGATAAAAGTACAGGGTCTAGTCATCTAAACCACTATATTATGAAGCAGCAGATCAGTGCCTTTGTGCTGTATTGTTGTCTTATAGAACTGCTGGTGTTAGTAAATCACAGCTGCCATAGTCATCCTAACGATCCTTATTAATATCCTAGTGAACCCTGACACATCATCACACAAAGAAGGTCATTATAAAAGTTTAAAAAATTTTTATTGAAATTATAAATAAATTATAATAAAATTTATATTCATTGATTGCAATTTTTGCCTATTGAAAGAGCTGTTCAAAACAAATTTTGTCACCCAAACACATTCACCTGCATCAGGCTGTAATAAACCATTATTTCCTATGGATTTGGCCCTGCGATTTAGCCATAGTCAAAACAGTTTCGACATAAAAAAAAAGGATATTGGTATCCAGAGCCGCCTCTGTTGGTATCCATAAGAAATGGAAGGTGAACGGAAGTGGAGAAGCAGAAAGTGTGCCTCTTTCAACTGATCAGTGTTTATCAATAATGATTTTGTCAATGTCAAACATTTTTTGAAGCCTATATAATTTATCAGAATTGAAAAGTACAGCCAAATGGAAACAGCAAAATAAAGTGAAGGAAATTGAAAAGGTCAAAATGCACTTTTCAGTTTTTCATAAATATCCCCCTATATAGGGGGAATTCAGCATGCAGCGAAGTGAGCTCCGAAGCGTTCAGCTCACTTCGCAAATGGTATTATGTCCTGCACGCGGACATCAGCGAGTGCATTAAAGGGATTTCCATCTCAGCGAGGCAACTCTCTTGGTCTTGCCGAGACAGGAATCCCTTTAATGCGCATGCTGATGTCTGCGTGCAGGACACCAGCATGCGCATAATACCATTTGCGAAGTGAGCCGAATGCTTCGGAGGTCACTTCGCTGCATGCTGAATTCCCCCCATAGTGTTCTACTCATTGGGCAAGGTCACAAGGTCTATGAAACTTTAAACATTAATGAGCCACATACTAAGGGGGGTAATTCAGGAAAGAGCGAACTTACCTGGCGATCCTTCAATTCACCTCCCCGAGATTGATATGCGCTCCCTGCTCTCCTGCACGTGGAGATCAGCGAACGCTTTAAAGGTACTTCTCCTTACCTCGCAACCACTCGAGTCGCCTTGCTGAGCTGAAGTACCTTTAAAGCGTTCGCTGATCTCCGCGTGCAGGAGAGCAGGGAGCGCATACCAATCTCGGCGAGGGGAATCGTAGGATCGCCAGGTAAGTTCGATCTTTCCTGAATTACCCCCTAAATGCGGGTTTTTTACACATGCTCTGTAGCAGCCAGTGCCTAGGGTCCAGCTTTCTCAGTGGGGGTGGAGCTGAAAAGCTACAAAAGCTGTCATGCGTTTATGAAATAATTCATGCAGAAGAAGCAGAAATAATGAGGTGGCTTGTAAGGAAAAGATTATAGATTTATTGTGTTGCTGGCATGTAGGCTAAATGTACAAATGTGATATATATTAGGAGACTATATACTGTATATTGTTCTGTCCAGAAAAACTTATGCTGATTACTGTGTTATTCAGGGTAGTTAGTTCGCCATCTGCTGGCTACACTTAATATTAAAATACTTGTAAAAGTTAGAACAATGCACTATGGGTAGAGCAAAGCCCACTGGGAGCTAGATCAGTCTGAAGCAGGAAGTTCCCCACAGCTCTTACATGTACAAGTGCTGGTCAACGAATTAGAATAATTTGAAATAGTGCAATCATGAAAT
>WMED01013558.1:0-14363 GCA_019650415.1 Pipa parva | reverse complement strand
CAAAAAAACAGGAAATGAGGAAGGGGCAAACACTTTTTCACACCACTGTATATATATTAAATAGTGAATAGCTTTCAATTTTAATGACGCATGCACACTTTTTTTGTTGTTGCTGAAATACTGCTCTGGGGAAAAAAACATTTTCAAAAAAGAGTTCACCAACCAATGACAGGGATATTGTTCATACAAATACACCTGTGAACGGGAACATGATGTTTTGTGTATGAATTAGAGGATGCCGTAACAGGGTTACCATAAGAAATCACAGACTCAACCAACCATAATAAATGCACCCCCCAAATGCATTTTCTACCAGCCCCAGGTACTCTGTAAATTGTAAAATAAGCTAACAGAAGCTGCACATGACTGGCTAAGCTGAACTGGTTGGATCCCCTATGGTAAATTCACTTTACTCCTGTTTAGCTCAAACTTTGCTGCTTCTTAAAGGAACTGTCTCCCATGGCAACCTCAGCCAACACTGACCTACTGTATGTTATCATACAATCTAGTTTGTCAAACATGTACAAAACAAAGCAAACATGCAACCACACACATAACTTGTCCAGCAAACTAATGTTTCTTGACATATAAAGAATGTTTGCTAAAATAAAGATATGATTCACCTTATTGTTTTAAAATAACATTTTAAATGAATGCAGTATAACAGATTAGACATGACCAATTGCTTCCTTTTCCAGACATAAACTAGACTCTGTAGCTCTCTAATTGCTATCAGTTGTAGGCAATATCAGAGACATGGAACCTGGCAGCAAAGATTACACTCCTATGAGGGAACGATGACTTCTGTTGCCCCTAGTGCTTACTTGGCCAACTGCAGGAGAATTCTTTATTTCAGAACCACAGGAGTGGACAGCGACGTTGCTGAGCTGCAGTGTATCCCGGTTGTGATACAATGGTCGTATAGGTGGGAGGGTTGCACATAGCAGTAGAGGGAAACACACAGGAGGCTGAGTAAAGTCCTTTAGCCTCTTCACTGAATGGAGTTTCATTTTATTGCATGTGTGTCTGGGATCTGAGATCTGCT
The DNA here is from genome assembly GCA_019650415.1 of Pipa parva. Classification (NCBI taxonomy): domain Eukaryota; kingdom Metazoa; phylum Chordata; class Amphibia; order Anura; family Pipidae; genus Pipa; species Pipa parva. Next base: position 13,318 of record WMED01013558.1, on the reverse strand, counting down.
GAGATCTGCTGCTACAGGAGGATGATTTCCCTGGCTGAGAAATGACAGCTCTGGCTGTGGATGAGATAAGGTGGAATATCTGAGCCACACATGGAATTATATTGTCATCTCTGGGTAAGAGCTGCAACACGTTAGCAATAAGGACCTGTTTCATTTGAAAGTTGTTTTGACTTTTCGACATTGCAGGTAACTGCTTCATGCTGTAGCAATTGTTCCCTCGGTAAAATCAGAATTAGATTTTTCTCATGTCAAAGTTTGAAGATCTTGCTACTCTCTGGTTGCACTAAATCCCTAATTCTCTGCTCAATTTCCATCAGCCCTGTACCTCTCCTGTACTTCTTCCCCAGAGTGTGTGAATCAGGCAAGTATCTGCAGCTAGCTGGCTTTGTATTAGTTAATATGCTGTAGACTCATATGAAAATATATTTTAGCATTCCTGTATATGCTGTATATTCCTGTATATGCATAGGCACTGATGTGTGTGTGTTTTCATTTGCATTGCTTTAAAATGATGCAATAGGTTAAGAAGAAGTATATGTCAGGGAATATTTACCGTTAAGCAACAGGTGCACATGCAGGATGAATAGATTTTAAAGGGAAGAAAAGTCTAAAATATTTTTTTTTTGTTTTGTTATTTCAGCAGTTACTCCAAAGAAAATATTTTTTCTATAATTTACTCTCATTATTTTTTCATGATTTTTTTCCCAAGTGTTTCCTCTGAATTCCCAGGCTGTCCACTTGGATCAGTGTCCCAAGCATGCTCAGTACAATCTTTGCTGCAATTGTAACAAATAGCTTTTTAAAAATAAGAAAAGATTTATATTTAGACAACAAGCAAAGCTCTTCTAGGGAAACTGAACAGCTTACAATTATTCAACAGAGCAGCTTTCAACAACTGTAACAATTTTTAAATGTTACTAAAACTTTGCCTTAGCCTTAGGGGAAGGTTTCTTCATGAGAAAACAATAGAAATTAATATTAATATTAGTAATTCTGGAGGTCATGACACTAAGGGGTAAAGGGAAAAAATAACAAAAACAATATGTTTGTTTTGGTATAAATAATGAAATATGACTGTTCTGGATTTTTTTTATCCCCTGCATGATGTTTAGTTAAGGCTATAAAGTGGTATTTCAAGCTATATTTTATTTCTTAAAAACAAGATTTGCAAAGGAAAGATGTTACAAGTATTAGGTTTATTTTATTTCACTGAGTCATTTTATTGACTTCCATACATTCTGTGGATGCACAAATTATTTTCATTTTTTTTTTTGGCTGGTATGGTTGGTGCCCATAAGGCATGAATAGTGGCTGGGGAAAGAATTGTGCAAATGATTGCAGTAAATGTGGCTGAGCTCCATTCCCACTACCTATCCTGGGGCTGACAACTGACGGCTTAAAACAATGTTGTCATTTATTTTTGACTTGATTGCTGTTTATCTGATAACTTGTCGAACAGCAGTGCTATACTGTAAGAAGAGCCCACAATATAATAAATATCTCATGTCTTTAATCACTGGGGAATTAACTTGCTTTAAAATTTCAGAAGTGCATAGAACATTTTGTGGTCATTCACTGCAGTAATCTAGGTACAGGTCCAAGAAGAACAAGCTGGATTTATCACAACCTGTCTACAGTGGCCCTGTTGTGCATGAACATGGAAATCAAAAAGTAAGCTCCACTGGGGCAGGGTCTGAAATGGATGGTTCATCTTTGTAAAACTACACAATATACTGTATCTGTATGTAAAGAAATAATGAAGATATAACACAAGTAAAGAAACCACAGTGTTTTACAGTGGCTCTGTATTGCCTCTTTTCTACTCCAGTGCCAAAACAGATTTGATTGTCATATTTGGTGTACAATACAGCACCACAACTCATTATTCTGCAATCTTCTGGGATACTCACACATTGTGGCAACCCCTACTGGTGGAAGCTCTTTTCTACATTCCTAATTATCCCACTTGTACCTCAAGATCCTATATGATATGTGGTGAAGTGAATGAATAAAATCCTTACAAATATAATGTTTCTAGGCAAATAAATATATACATAAAATTAAATATAAATGATACAAATACATAACTAAATTACATATGTGGCCTTAAAAATGATTTATATATTCATATACATGTATGTCTATATACACAGACTGACTTTAATCTATTAGTAATCCAGATTGATAAATTAAACTTTCCCAGCATGTTGAACATAATTTAATGGGGGTTATTTATTAAAGGATGGACAGTCACTTAAAGGATAAAATTCATGTCCTTTCACGAATTCTCCAACTGTGCTTATTTAACAAACTCTGCATTGAGACAAAATCGCTACCAATTCGGATGCTTATGATGGATGCAGCCTTACGGGGCTCTTCGCATTATGTTCCATGTACGTGCACCGGTAATTTGGCTATTCAGCAAGTCATGGAGTCTGTCGAAGGAGCTAATCCTGCAACACAAGTGTAGTGCTCTGAATTCACTTGTTTGACTTTGCCACAGTGATTGAGTGGTGAATAAGAGGGTTGATGCCAGGTCTCAGGTGTGACTTAAGGTGACTATTTCTTCCAAAGTGACAATTGCCATTGCAACCAAGTGACAACATAAACTAGGGACAAGGTGACATAGAAATAGATGTATTATTCACTTAATACAGCTAATGGAACAATGTGAGGATGACATCACTGTCCTTCACTGGGGGAACTCGCCTCACTCCACTTGACTCCGCATCTCCTTATTGTCCGATTGACTGCGTCACGCTACACATCTGACAGCATCTGACACTGTCCACTTGTTTGAAAAATCTATCAGCTGCTTCATGAATAAGGAGAAACAAATTCATGTCTCCCTAATTGCAGTAATGTAAACAGATGCAAAGTCACTACACCAGGCGAATCCGCCCTTTAATAGATGGCTCTCTTCAGAGTTATTCTGGTCAATCTATTTCTTCAGAATTCCTCTGTTTCAGGTAATGCATTTGAAACACAATTGAGGCTTTTGTAGTAAAATGAAAATGTAGACATTGTATATATACTGATTTTATATAGTTTTAAAAGAGAACTAAAGCTTTGTTGCTTCAAGTGATGAATCTTATAGAGGGAAGGGGGAATACTTACCAATAGGTGTTTTATGTTCCAGTGCTGAATCCTGCTAATCTGTAACCAGACAATTTCTTCTGATCTTGACAAATGCTGAAATCCTCTTTACTTACTGTTCCTGTTTGTTTCAGCAAATTGGGCAAGAGCAGTAGCAACTTTCTGATGCGTTTACTTGTGTTTAATTCAGCATGGTTTACTGTGTTGAATTTTTCAAAGTGGATGACATAAAGGGATGTATTATTCACTTAATATAGTGATGATAATATCAATGCACTGGTGGAACTGAATGTTATTGTGATAACTCTCAAACATTTGTATTATTGTTTGATTTGGTTTTTCAGATGTTAAAAGGGAGATAAAATCACAGGATAGCCTTGGCTGGCATGCTAAATGCCAGCCAGCCTGTGACTATCCCCCAATCAAATTGGCTTAAGTAATAGCTGCCAGAGTCCTCCAGTTCATACAGAAACTCTTGTAGCTCAACAATGCATGCATGCAGAAGAAGCATAAATAATCAAGTAGGTTTCTTGACAGGGAAAGATTGTGGATTTATTGAATTGCTGCCATGTAGGTTAAATGGACACGTGATTTATTAGGAGAATTTTGTTCTTCTTTATTTTGGGATAAGTTGTTCTGGAACAGCTGTTCATAATTTAGTCACTTATGTCTCTGACCCAATAGGTTTTCCCACATGTGCTTTGACAGTAATCCAACAAGAGTTCCACCTACATGTGGCATATGTGTAAAGTGTGATAGTCTGTTATCAACTGATATGCTTTATCTACAAAGACCAAAAATTAATATATTATATTAATTTAGAGAAAACTTTGAAAAAAACTGAATGTGAGAATGTTTAAATGGAGCTTGTCATCTCCCATTGATAAATTCATCTATAAGTAAAGAGAGAATGTGCTTATTCAGAGTTTCAAACACTTGTCCACTGCAGGGAACCAACCAGAGGTTGCCTCTGTATAACGGGGAAAAAAGCTGTGTACTGAAAAAGTTGTCATTAATTTTAGACTTCCTAGATAGACGATTAACAAGTGAGATATGATTTCCTATGAAGTTGCTGTGGGGCTTAATCTAACAGCACATTATATAGTCAATGCTGCTTTATGATTTTAGGTCTCTTTTGGATATTTTACCCAGTATGGTATGGTTTGAGTCTTCTGTTCCTTTATCTGCTTCACATGGAATGTGGGAGAAGATTCTTCAGGATTGTAGCCTCTTTCATTCTTGTGTTATGGGTACATTTGGATGGGCAGCTGTGGTTTTGTGTGCATGTAGACTTTCAAGTGGCAGGGAGTACAATATGTCAGTCAGTATTAGAGTGTCATTCTGGTCAAAGCAGGATCTCTTATACAGAATCTTATTAAATTATCAAAATGACCTTCATAGCTGGCTATGGTGGGGAGAGCTAATAGGAGCTCCTATAATTCAGGAGCTTTGTTAGACTGATATTAACCCTCTGAGAAGCTGGCATCTCTGTAATATGGTGGCAGCATACAGTCCTTCTTGCCATGTTCAGATTTATGTGCAGGAAAGAAAGTGTTTATAGGCTGTTGTTAGGGGTTAAAGACAAAAGCTTAGGCAAGATATGTAGTTTTTCATCCATAATTAATTCCCCTGCATTCATCTACTCTTTAAGTTACATTTAACCCCTATTTAATTTCCAACACCCCCAATTCCCCATCTGCTGTACCCTTTTTTATTATATCATTCCATTCTTTCTTACTGTCTGTAGCAGCTTACTAATTAGTGGTAGCTTTTCCCTTTTCTCCAAGTAGCAAGTTTTCATTTACACAAAACAATGCCAGAACATCAATAATTTATAAACAACAGGGCAGACAAAGACATAAAACATTTCTAAATATCAAAAATATTCTAGAATGAGCAGTAAATATTAAAACAGTAAAGTTGCAGACATTGGCTGTCTCTCTTGCGTGTATCTCTGCAGGTAATTCCAGACAGTCTTTATGATGTGGAGGGCACTATGAAGGCAGTAACATCTGTTTCAGATCCCATTTGTCTTCTTTGCAATGATTATGGCTACTTCTTATGATAGGCATTTGTGATCATTAATCTGCTGCAGAAGTTGGAACTGGACAGATGCATTTGTGCTGGTATGGCAATGATAGATGAAAATCTGATTGTGTTTCTGAAAACAGATGATTCCAGTAATTATGGCCAAACCTCCAACTTCATTTTTCAGAAATGCAGTCTCTAATCTATAGAAGCCATGATTCATTTGGTTGCAGAAGCTCATCCATGTAGCTCTATTTAGTTCTTCTATGGACAATAAACCTCCTGTTTGTCTGGTAATAAATATATGGACTGTAAAGACAGGTGCTTAGATGACAGTTGCCTTTGGAATTGGAATGATACCATTTCAGGATTCTAATGATTTAAAAGGGACATCAGTTTTATGCTTCTGTCATATATTGCATTCGTTTGTGTTGCTGAAATCTGCATGGTCCTCATTTTATGAGCTTGGGCAGCATACCTGGAAACTTCTGTCTACTGTGAATTTTATGTTAGGGAGACACCTTGCTGATAGTGGCTGTGCTATTCTCACCCTTGCCATGGTGTAATATGAAGGTTTAACTACTAGATTCCATTTGGCCCACATTCATTATTTAGTTTGGCAATTCTTCACCCAGTCTGATTTCTTTTGCAACTGTCCTTTGTTATAGATAGTGAGTTTTTTGTTGTATGCTTAAAAAGTAATCAAGTTGTTACCTGAGGAATAGTCTGTGTAAATATATTACTTTCTTTAATGACATTCAGAATTCTCTCATATTTCATTGTTTTGAAAATTATTGCTCTGAAATATAACTGTCCACCGAATGCAGGTAAAATAAACTCCTGAGACAAAGTTTAAAAATCATGAATTTCTACGATTTCTGTGCAGTAGTGTATATGCAGATGGAGGAGATTGGGATGCAGCTTCAGGTGTGTACATTAAATACAGCACACCATTCATTTAAACAAATCTCTATATACAAAGCATATATAAACATGTCTTTCAAATAGACAGCCTTATCCTAGGTATCAGTGCCTACAAGATAGCTTAAAATATGCTGAAATATTTTAGGATAAAAGGAGTTTGGTACATCTGATCCATTTTCATGAAAACACACAGGCTAAGGCAGGGCTATAGTGGTTTGTTAAACTAAGCTAGTATAGCCCTGTGTCACGCTGGATACATTTTTCTTTACCGAGGTGCTGCCAGGGGCAAATACCTTAATTTTTTTATTTTCAATTTGAACATAGCATGATGTAGATAAGGCAAATTGTGTACTATCAGACACGAATGCAACCTCCCACTTGGTGGCAACTGGGAGATCTGTGGCTTCCATACCTAGCATTTACTTCCCACATGTGTACTCAGGCTAGAGACAGACTCATGTCTATTGAGCAAAAAGACTGTAGTGAAATATTTAATGTAACTAGTTAATGTAGTTGGGAACTTATCAGTGTATACTACAGTATATAATGTAGCCAACCTGGGTTTTAAGATTCTGTGACAATAATCATATAATAATTAAGAACGTGGTCATGTTTTCTGTATGGACAATAGCCTTTCTATGATGCTTATTATATTAAAACCTGCTTGCCACCTGTGGCTAGTCTAACATGTTGAATATTAGCCCCGATAATGAAAAACTCATTGTCAAGCAACCAGCCTAGTAAAAGTTTCCAGTCTCAGTCTGTCTATAACCTGAACTGGAACTTTTTATAGTTTAACTGTATCACTGCATTAGAAATATCTCCTAATGCTTTAGAGCTATTCTCCCCTTCTGTGGTTGCTCTCTGATTCCTGATTCCTGTTTTACTGTGTTCAAGTCCTATAGTCTGCAGAGATTCCTGTGCAGTGCAGTTTATAGTAACCTAGGAATACAGGTTAGATATTATTGCTAGAGATAACGATCCGAGCAATCATTATAGATATAAAGTGATCCATCTGTATACATACTGTATATAGTTTGGCCAAATTTAGGCTCTGTTCTTTCACAGTGCATTTTTAATGTGAGTCCACAGCTATGGATAGGGAGGTTGCAGACTGTTTTAGATCAGTAGGACAGTAAAAATCAGAACACACAGCATGTGTTTACAAAAGAAAACAAGGTGGGTGTTTGTATATAAGCAGTTGGACCTGATCAAACAAATACAAGTGTGAAAGCAGCTTTAGAAGAAGGGTGGTCAGCACCACAATCCTTGTGCTTACAATATTATGATAGTTGTTTATTTGAATATATTTTACATTATATATAATCACTGCAAACTGTAATTCAGGAAGGTTGCAATTTTTACAATTCCACATTTTATCACATTTAATGTCAATGAGCTGTGATCTTCCTTAAATATTTTAGAACTCAAAGAAGTCTAAGAGTTAAACAGCAAACTTAGAGCAACCAGCTGAATCTTGGTTAAAGTAACCAAGGCAACATCCAGGACAGTGTCCATGTACTATAAAAGCAAGTACTATTCCCTTAAAATAAGAAAGATATAGCTCATAGGTGTACAGAGTTTAATGCTAGTGAATTTTACCAGAATCAGCAGATTCATATCAGAAATAAGCTAATAATATATTTCTAGTAAACATTGATTGATTTTGATGTTTGAAGCTTCTCTTTGATGTATTTTTTACTGGTGAAGGTATAGCACATCTTGATCTATGTATGCCGGGAGCTGATGAAGAAATGTATACCTTTATACATATATATATGTATATGTCTTACTATATATATATGGTAAGACATATAAAGGGAATTCATTTATTACAGGAAGGCTCACACAACATGGACAGATATGTTAAAGATCAACTCTTCTGCACACTAACCATATAAGAGCTCATCAGCATCTAATTATGTTTATTACTAGCTATAGTAAAACATTTCATGATATTAAGAGAATCATAAATAAAGAATAAATAGGGACATTAAGTAGTTAAGTTCAAAAAATATGTTGTGTTGACATTGCAGAAGTCACACTAGGGGGCAGTGCACTTGAATGTAAGCCACCCACACTAAACACAATGCTATGTGTTCTGCCTCTGATTCTGCTTGCTGAGATCACCCTTATAAATATTCAGCAGGTGGGTCCAAGGTGACAACAGTGGGGAGCTTGTATAGGAAGGGCCAGGCACTGACATTTGTTCCCAGACAAAGCTAACAGATGCTAAGTGCAGTAAACATACTTTACTGAAACCTGACAGATTACAGCAACCAAAAGGCAAACATTTCCAGCTATTATTGGAGAATACCCATTATCACCTTCAGAGATTTTAGTTGAAAATATTATTACATCACATATGTAATGCACATTATTACCTCAAAACAGTAGTCACATCAGTAACTGACATTCACTTTTCTTAAAATTCCATTTGATTTGCTTATTAATATAAAATAGCACTATTCTTTCTCTCATTTCTATTTACTTAGATAACAACAGGCACAAACATCCATATTGTTATTGTAATATTAGTATTTAAATGAACCGTTTTGCTTTTAGCCAAATAAAAATTGTGGTTTTTTTGCCTGCTTTGGATGAAAATAAAAGTAGGAGTTAATAACACACATTCATCAAGTTTGATGAAATGAGTAATTGTAAATGTTCATGTGTTAATATCTCAGACTAGTTTTTTTTAGGAAAATCCTTAGGACCTTTGAGAGCTCTTTTGATATAATTAATAATAACTATAGGTGTACTTATTCATTTACGACACGTTGACTTATTATCCTGCGCTTACCACTGATTCTCTTTTGTCAAGACTGTTGCTGATTGGACTGTCAATGACTATACATTTACACTTCCTAGTTCACTATAACAACTGGTGACAACTGAATACAGGAGGGCTCCTGGGAAGGCATAGGTAGTTCTATACAAAAAAAGTCAACTAAAACCCAGTTTCCTCTTAGATTTGGTTTGATCTAAATGACATACTGTAAAATAAGTTTAGCTACAGTATTCTTTTTCATAAATACACATATTTGTTTATAATCTTTACTTGATTAGGTTTCCTTTGGCTTGTTTGTTAATTGTCAATGAAGAGGTCACATGGCATAACATAACAATATATTCCAATATATTTTAATAAATTCAGTTTGTGTTTGCTGTCACTCCCAGCTTCGAATGCACAGAACTTGTACAATTGTTGCTTAGCTTTTAAAATATATGTGATTTATAAAATAAAAATGGGCCTTTCTTCTGCTTACTAATGCAGAGATTTTGCTAGAAAATCCATTTTTTCCTAATGATATCAAATTCTGAGTCTTTTATTGTAACATATAACATAGGGCAGTTACTTCAATCAGGCACCATGATGAGGTGAATCAGCCTCTTCACTTGCAGAGAATTTAAAATTCAATAACCCATTTTCATCTGTGTTCTGCACATCCATAGCATTTCCTGTATTACCTACACAAAGATCACAGTGGAGTTTCTGGCACAAATTGTACCAATGATGAGTATATGAGCATTTTTCAGAATCCATAAGAAATAAGATTTTAACCATTTAACAATTGCTTCTCCTAGCTTAAATTTTCTTTTCTGTGCTGTATGCTATACAACAACAAGCAATAGGGATATTAACATTTGTGAATCTGGTTTGATTAACTTTTCCTGTATAATTCTTAGCATGCAGAGAATATAAAGGGGGCTCTATTGTGCTGAATTAACTGCACACATACAGGCGTTAGACAAAAAAACAGAAACACCTGGTTTTAGACCTCAATAATTTATTAGTATGGTGTAGGGCATCCTTTTGCGGCCAATACAGCATCAATTCATCTTGGGAATGACATATACAAGTCCTGCACAGTGGTCAGAGGGATTTTAAGCTATTCTTCTTGCAGGATAGTGGCCAGGTCACTACGTGATGCTGGTGGAGGAAAATGTTTCCTGACTCGCTCCTACAAAACACCCCAAAGTGGCTGAATAATATTTAGATCTGGTGACTGTGCAGGCCATGGGAGATGTTCAACTTCACTTTCATGTTCATAAAACCAATCTTTCATCAGTCTTGCTGTGTGTATTGGTGCATTGACATTCTGAACCATTGGATGTACATGGTCCTCCAGAATGGTTCGGTAGTTCTTGGTAGTGACACGCCCATTTAGCACAAGTATTGGGCCAAGGAAATGCCATTATATGGCAGCCCAAACCATCACTAGTCCACCCCCATGCTTCACTCTGGGCATGCAACACTCTGGGTGGTATGCTTCTTTGGGGCTTCTCCACACCGTAACTCTCCTGGATGTGGGGAAAACAGTAAAGGTGGACTCATCAGAGAACAATACATGTTTCACATTTTCCACAGCCCAAGATTTGTGCTCCTTGCACCATTGAAACCGAAGTTTGGCATTGGCATGAGTGACCAAAGGTTTGGCTATGGCAGCCCAGCTGTGTATATTGACCCTGTGGAGCTCCTGAAGGACATTTCTGATGGAAACAGGAGAGTTGAGGTGCATATTTAATTCTGCCGTGATTTGGGCAGCTGTGGATTTATGTTTTTTGGGTACAATTCGGGTTAGCACCCGAATATCCCTTTCAGATAGCATCCTCTTGCATCCACAGTTAATCCTGTTGGATGTGTTTCTTCCTTCTTGTGGTATGCTGACATTACCCTGGATACCGTGGCTCTTGATTCATCACAAAGACTTGCTGTCTTGGTCACAAATGCGCCAGGAAGACGTGCACCAACAATTTGTCTTCTTTTGAGCTCTGGCATGTCACCCATAATGTTGTGTGCATTGCAATATTTTGAGCAAAACTGTGCTCTTACCCTGCTAATTGAACCTTCATACTCTGCTCTTACTGGTGCAATGTGCAATTAAAGTGTACCTGTCACCAAAAAATAACATTGTTTAGTCTAGCATAGCATGCTAGACTAAACAACTTTGACATTTAAATTAATTAAAAAATACTTACCTTTTAAAAGTTATGCCTCAGTAACTCTGCCTCTCAAACCGACTTTCTGCTAGAAGTCGGGTTGAGAGGCTATACTATGAAGCTGGCTTACTTGATTGACAAGTAAGGTGGCTTCATGACGCAATCACGTGATTGTGCACACGTGATCGTGCACGCCTCTAGGCTGGGGAGCTCAAAGCACATGCACTTTAAGCCTCCCCAGCCAGTAACGCTAGCAGCTTCCCCAGTAACTGACTGGGGAAGCTGTCAGCATTACTGGCTGGGGAGGCTCAAAGCGCATATGCTTTGAGGTCCCCAGCCTAGAGGCGCACATGGTCATGTGACTGTGATTCTAGACTAGGGAGCTCAAAGCGCATGCATTATAAAGCATGCATTTTGAGCCTCCCTAGTAAAAAAAAAAAATGGGGGGTATGCACAGTAGGGAATGGGGGGGATTATGCACAGTGTGGGGGGATGTACAGTTGGGGATTATGCACAATATGGGGGGATGCACAGTGGGGGATTGTGCAAAGTGTGTGGGGTGCACAGTGGGGGATTATGCACAGTGTGGGGTGATGCACAGTGGGGGATGATGCACAGTGTAGTGGATGATGCTGTGTAACCTGATAATGCTAGTGCACGTGAGATTTGGAGACAGGGGAGGAGAGCCTGCTTGTTAGGGGGCTTTTCTTTAGTGTTTGAGTGGCAGGTCAGAAAAAAAATGGCAGCTTCTATGCTTTCAAATTGGGACAAGATTCAAGTAGGTGTATTTTCAATATGCAAACTTTTTTTAGTTCCTAATTACTTGATTTACATTATAAAGTATCATACTTTATAAAACTATAATAATCCTGAGCTGACAGGTGCACTTCAATAAAGATTGGCCACCAGGCTGGTCCAATTTAGCCATGAAACCTTCCACACTAAAATGACAGGTGTTTCAGTTTTTTGTCTAACCCCTGTATATATAAATCTCCTTTATACTAAGCCAATTGCTAACACAAATAGTTAAAAAAGTTCAGTAAAGAAATAATACTTGCAGTTTAAGATATTGGAGATTCCGTATGTGTGAAATGGTAGTGGATGTGCTGGATGAAGAAATAAGTACAATAACAGGGGAACTTCCCTAGTGTGATACCATCATAAACGGTGATTGAAATCGTAAATGGTGAATATGAAATATAAAATGAGAAATCAAGGTGCGAGTGAAATTACTCGTATATTAAATGGAAATATTTATAAATGAAATAAAATATTTGTAAATACACAAATAATTAATATTTATACCTTTAATAGTATAGGTAAAGGTAAAGGAATCTCCCTTGATTGGCTCCTACCTTCCAGTGTCTTGTTGTGAGGAACCTATGCAACTTGGCTAAACCAAGATGTCTCCTCAGCTGGGGCTTGCCATATGAATCTGGGGCTATGTATTTATTGTGCAAACAAAGGACATTTTAGGGATGTTTGCCCTGAATCCTCAAAGAAGTTGGGAGTTCCAGGCCTAAGGGAAATGTCTTGATGGGCATAACTTCAAATTTCCTGAGAACTTCCTGTGTTCATGTTATTTTCTATTAAGAACATTTCAGATAAAGCATTTATTTATTCTGGTGCATTTAAATTCTAAAAGACAATTTCTGATTGGCTGCTATGGATTACTAGACCTCTGAAAATAATTGCCCCTGTTGGTGAATGATCCCCGAAGGGGGACAAGTATATTTGTTGAAACAACCTCTGTATATTACTTGAAGTAATGGATCCTCTAAGAGGGTAATTCAGCAAAGTGCAAACTCACCTTGTGATCCTTCGATTTACCTTGGCAAAATGGTTACACGCTCACTTCTCTCCTACACGCGGACATCACCGAACGCTTTAAAGGTATTCCAGTCTCAACAAGGCAATTCGAGTGGTCGCGAGGTGAGGCGAATCTCGAGGATTCTACTCCAGTACCTTTAAAGCGTTCGGTGATGTCCGCATGTAGGAGAGAAGCAAGAGCATAACCATTTTGCCAAGGTGAATCGAAGGATCGCGAGGTGAGTTTGCACTTTGCTGAATTACCCCCTAAGGAACAAGGGTTTTTTTTTTATTGCAGACCACACCTTTCTAGTTACAGGTGGGTCTCTTTAATTTCTAGTGGCTTTCTTATTGGTAAAGAAGGTGGAAGGCTGGTAACCAAAACAGAAGTCTCACATTGTGCTACTGATTGTAATTAAGACCTGGTAGTCAAGCCTGTTACCTGTCTTGAGCAGGACCGGTTCGCCGTATGGGCGAATTGGGCAGTTGCCCTGGGCGCAGTTAGCAAGGGGGCGCA